>JAUTXW010003920.1:0-65557 GCA_030620095.1 Kuschelorhynchus macadamiae
TACCACTTAGATATCAGATTATAATAAATTTGGCTTAAGTTATTGATGTCTTTTTAATAGTTGACAGCATCTTTCTCTTTTTTAATTTGTATCATTTCTCTTATTATGAGTTTTCGATAATTACTTTCTTGCTCTAAAATTTTGGTTTGTTTAAAATCGAATTCATGTTTTTCTATATGTTCGTGGTTGTGGAGTGCAGTAGATGCATTTTTTGTGTATTTGTGGCCGTTTAATTGACTATTTAAGTATTGTGTTGTGATTCCTATGTACAGGGTGTCCGGATTTGGTTGCAAAACAGGGTATCTCGTTTATTTTTAAAAAAGAGACAATCTCGCCGTTTTCACGAACCTGAGCTAATTTTTGTGAAACTCATGAAGCCGTAAACCAAGATTTTTATAGCTTTGTTTATGATATTAGAAAATTTTGCATTTGGGACTCCCCCGCATCCTCGGTTATCCTTTAACTTACGCAGTAAAATTGCTGCTTATGCAGTTTTTTACGCTGGATCCAGTGGTGTAGTCATATTTTTCATTTGAGTTGTTATTTTTTAGATATGACCCAAAGTTGTGTTTTTTTTAACTAATAAAATTTAACATCTGTCCCAGAAATTGATTTGTCCTTTAGAATTTTAAAATATGGATCTATTTTAATAAACAACAACAAAATCCTAATTTTTATAATTATCATCCCAAGTTTTGGAAACTTTCGATTTCGCCCTCGTGGATTTCATAAACGAGAAGGCTATGAAAATTTTGTTTACAGCTTCGTGAGTTTCACAAAAAATTAGCTCAGGTTTGTGAAAAAACCGCAAGGTTCATCTTTAAAAATAAGCGAGATACCCTGCTTTTGCAACCAAATCCGGACACCCTGTACTTTTTTGGGCAATTTAAACATGGAATTGGAGTATGAGGTTTGATTGCTTTTTTTTATCACTTTGCTTTTCAAGGGGGTAAAAAAACCGTTTAGTAAATTCTGTGCTTTATGACAGACAGTTATGTCGTGTTTAGACAAGATATGATTTATTTTTTCTGATAGAACGTATTTAGTATTACCATTTTTATATTAATAAAAACATGAGTTCGTTGTTTGACTCGTAGGATGTTTAACCTTCTTTAAATCTCTAGGACGATATTCTGGGAAGAAAGTGAAATGGGCCACCGGTTATACCTATAATAACGCTATTTTTTTGATTTTTTGGATGGTTGGAGTTAAGTTTTCAGTACTGCCCTTACCACGTTTTTTTTGTATACCACTTGGTTTTTATATTTTGATCTTTCTTGTTTCTAATTAGAGTTAAGTCTAGAAAATTAATTTTGTTTTTGTCTTCAGTTTCCATAGTAAATCTTAATTTGGGGTGAAAATTATTGAAAGCATTTAATAGGTCATTAATCTATTTTTCTCCTCTTTTAAAAGGTAAAGGTTATATTAGTTTATTTATCACACTCTCCTCCAGATATTCAACCATCTAACTGTTAATAATATTTGTCCCACACTGGAAAATAATTATTATTTAGAGTAATGTTAATAGCTTCTATAAATTCTTTTAATGGAAGTGTTGTGTGACTTTTTAATTCGTCCCATTTTTGTGTTATTATGTCAGATAAAAGTTCATTCGGAATATTTGTATATAGAGAAACAACATCAATTGACATTAGTATATATATATATATATATATATATATATATAAATATATATATATATATATATATATATATATATATATATATATATATATATATATATATATATATATATATATATATATATATATATATATATATATATTTGTATATATATATGTATATATATGTATATATATATATATATATATATATATATATATATATATATATATATATATATATATATATTTTATATATATATATGTATATATATATATATATATATATATTTATATATATATATATATAGAGGGTGGTCCAAAAGAAACCGGAATTTTGTTTTTCCCCTGTAACTTATTTGTTACTTGACCGATTATATTTGTTTTCGACTTGTTTAAAATAGAAATAAATAGGCTAGAGGCTCAAATATAAATTTTGACATTTCAAAGAAATTCAAAATGGCGGATGCGCCTAAAATTTATTATAATTTAAAAGGCTTTGGAACTTTTTGTGATAACTTGTAGATTAGATTTTCAAATAATCCTACAGCCTATTCACTTTTGAGCAATTTATGACTTTGGTGATCGAAATCGGTCAAAAAACACGTGAGATATCAGCAATTTATTAAAGGTCGTTATAATGTTCAATGCGCCAAATGAAATGTTTTTTACCGTTACCGGGATTTGGTTTTTCGTTTGTAACTTTTTTGTTACTTCACCGACTGTATTTGTTTTGGGCTAGTTTAGAAGAGAAGTTAATAAGCTAGAGGCTCAATTATAAATTTTTGACATTTTAAAGAAATTCAAGATGGCGGATGCGCCTAAAATTTGCCATAATTTAAGGGCGTTAGTAATTTTTGTTATACCCTATATATTTGATTTTCACAGAATATTAATATATAGGCCGGCGATTGATAGTCGACTTGTGAGTCTCTTCGAGCTTATTCAGTGTTCTGATCTCGTGAAGTGAAGATCCCTGAAGATGCCTCGTGCAACCGAAGGCGAAACGTCGGAAAGTGATTGAATTTTGACACGGCTGAATCCCAAGAACCATGATTTCTTAATTGGCCACAGCCGTGAAAGCTTTCGTTTTATATTTTATGAAAGTCTTAAACTATTTAGAAATAAATACGGTTTAAGACTTAGTGAAAATCTATTTTACGGGGTTTCACAAAAGATATCAAAAATGATTTAATTTATGGCATTATTTTAGACGCATCGCTTTTTCTTGAATGTTATAAATGTAAGTTAATGTCCTTTTTCATTGTTTTTTCTTTCGAGCAAGCCTAAAGCGAATAATATTGGTAATGTAACAAAAAAGTTACAGAGGAAATACAAATGCCTGTAACCGTAAAAACATTTAATTTGGCGCATTGAACGGAAAAACGACCTTTGGTAAATTGCTAATATCTCACGTGTTTTTTGACCCATTTTGCAAATTAAAGACCTAAATCACTCAGAAAATGAATAGGCTTTAATATTCTGTTGAAATAAAATATACAGGGTGTCACAAAAAAGTTCTAACGCCTTTTAAATTATGGTAAATTTTAGGCGCATCCGCCATCTTGAATCTCTTTAAAATCTAAACAAGTTATGTTTGAGCCTCTAGCTTATTTATTTCCATTTAAACAAGCCCAAAAAAAAAACAACGAAATCGGTCAAGTAACAAATAAGTTACAGGGAAAAACAAAAATTTTGGTTTCTTTTGGACCACCATATATATATATATATATATATATATATATATATATATATATATATATATATATATATATATATATATATAGATATGAGTAAAGAGTCTTAATCTTTTTTTAACAATACTTTAGAGTTATAAGTTGTTACGAGGATTTTCGTCATCTTGCAAAAACTTACACGCTCTCGAAACAAGATATATGTGTAATTTCTTTGGTGAATCATTTTCTTTGCTAATTGCGTTAGATCTTTAAAATAGCCCTTCTGTCTAGTTTCACAACAGTGAGATATTTCGGTTATCACAGTTTTATTTTTTTAAGTAAATAATATGACTATAAAAATAATGTTTCTTGATGTCAGGGAGCTTTGATTCCTTGAAATTAAGATATATATATATAGACATCCCGCCTCTATTGGGTAAGATGGAAACAATAGCAGTTGGTAACTTAATTTGAAAGTAAAGCTTCAGACCCATAATATGTTGCCATTTTCGACGGTTTGGCAGTTCCTAATCTAAAAACATGTATATCTAAGATACTGTGTATAGTACAAAAAAACCTAAATAGATACCTTTTAAAATATCATCTAAATGTTGTCTAAATTAGCATTGACCACAGACTTTCTATTAATTTTAATGGAAATCCAGAATCAATATTTTAAGCCATTTAAAAGTTAGACTAAAAATCATTTCGTCAGTCCTTATGTTATACATTTTTTTAATCAATTAAGACTCCATCTAATATAGAAATTCCAAATCGATATGCCAAAAATATAATAATAAAGTATTTGTATTTTATTATTGTTTAAAAATATTAATAGATTGTGAAAAGAAAAATATTTTCAATTTTAAAGTGCTGTCTTTTGCATTACAAAATATATATAAAACAGATTTCGAGGTTTTGACCCCTTAAAAGAAAAGCCTAAAATTTTAATTTTGTACTGTATATAATTTGTTAAATAATAAATGAAAATTACAACACTTACCTGTAGGGCAACAAAGGCGATCACAGAAACCACAACGAACTTGTACATTTTTGGTGTTTGGCGTATTTCGTGCTGTACAAACAAGTCAACCGTAAGTCACCAGTGAAATTTTCGTACTGAGTGCCGCAGAGATAAGGGAGGACGCTTTTATAGTACCTGTCAAGTGTTGCCCGGATCGGTGGTACTCTGTGGTAGATTTCGGGCCACCCTTGGCCTCCGTGCTGATAAGGGGGTCCATCTTCTGCTTGAGATCCGTGTACGGGGACGGACTGGTGTTGATTTTCTTTGTTTCTTGGGAAACGTTCGACATTTCAGTTAGAAAATGTACATAAGAAATTTATAACATTCGGATAATTTATTTATACAAATTCAAATTTTGCATGTTAATAAAAATAATAAAACTATTAAATATTACGACAAGAATATCATATTAGGCTCACGAAATAGTGTTTTTACAGCATTATTCATCTGTAATTTATCACAGTAGGTTAATTTTTTTTGTTATTTCATAAGGTGATGCATGAAATCATGGTTATTGGGATTAAACGGAGTCAAAATGCCACTAAAGTTGCTTTGATTGTCAGTTTCTTTCACAAAATATTCAATTTGGGCCGTTGCCCCCTCTCCAAACCAGGGGCGTGCAGTCCATGGAAGCAAGGGAAGCAGTGCTTCCCCAAAAAAAATTACAAAACATCTTCTAAAATGTAATTTTTGAAATAGAAAACCATTAATTTAGTTAAAAATTGCTAAAATATTATCTTAATTATCAAGCCCATAATAAATGCGGCCTTGACTCCGACCCAGCCACAATAGAATATCGAATAGAACCTATGCGGGCCGCTAGCTTCTCTGCAGCCAAGTCTTGTATGCTTGATTTCCTGTGAATCGAGTCAGAGGTTGTTGAACTTTCTACCGGCTGTTTGCAATTTTTGCATTTCAGTCGCGTACTTGAAGTGGGGGCGGAAGCTATTGTTGGAGTAGGTTCTTTGTTTGAACGGCTATCCGTCTGTTGTGTGATACGTACGTCGCGTCGTGCATGGTGCGATATGCAAGACAATAATACGGACGTGGATATGCAAATATTAATAATTAATAATTAAATAATTATTAATAATAAAGGGATTTTCAACATTACACTTCGCTGACAAGCTTCAAATAATTTCCAAAGAAAGGGCAAAACCGCCTATGAAAAATTTAACCATAAAAATGAAAATTGTAAGACATTTTTATCTGGAAAAACAATACGAACAATTTAAATGGCTAACAGGGTGTGAAAATATAAGTAAATTATTTTGTTGGCCATGTTTACTTTTTGAAACTGATAAAGGTCTCTGGAATAAAACTGGTTTTTCCGATTTAAACAATTTCCATAAAGCTGTAAAAAGACACATTATATCCAAAGCGCATTTGCAGGCCGTCATAAAATAAAAGTCTTCGGCAAAACCAGAATTGTACACGCCCTTAATAAACAGTTGAAAATTAGTCACCGCCAACGCGATGAACTAGTCGATGAAAATAGGCAAATATTAAGAAGACTTATCGATGTTATTTGTTTTCTCGGACAGCACGAATTGGGATTTAGAGGTCACGACGAAACGAGGGATTCTTCAAATAGAGGAAATTTTCAAGATTTACTTAGTTTAATGGCTAAATATGATGATTGCTTAAAAATCATTTAGAGCAGCCTAGCGTTTTTCGCGGAACGTCGAATCGAATCGAAACATTATTCTAAAAAGAATTAAGCAGGAGATTGGCGAGGCGCGGTTCATTGCTATTGTTCTGGACGAAACAACTGATATCACTAATTTTAGCCAATTATCTATAGTAATACGCTACGTTAAAACAGACGGAAGTATTCAAGACCGATTTTTAGGTTTTAAAAATGAGTCCGAAAATCGTACAGCAGATGCATTATATACCGTAGTTTATAACGTTACTAAAGAAATTTTTGGAGAAAAAAAAATTAGTTGCTCGAAGCTATGATAGAGCTGCAGTGATGGCAGGACAATTAGGGGGCCTGCAAGCTAAAGTTTGAGATACTTTTCCAAGTGCTGTGTTTGCTCATTGTTTTGCTCATAAATTAAATTTAGTTTTATCCCAGTCCATCAATCACATTAAAGAGTGTATAAAGTGTAAAGTATTTTTCGTTACTTTAAGTGACATGGCTGCTTTTTTTTTCCAAGTCAACAAAACGTACACAAGCTTTGGACTCCATTGTCCACAAACGATTGCCCAAAGTAGCTCCTACTAGGTGGGACTATAATGGAAGACTTGTGTTAGCAGTCTCAGAAAATCGTGAATCACTGATTGAACTATTTGAGAATATAATAGAAAATAATGAAACGTGGGACTCAGAAGCAATAAATAGTTCGAGGAGGTTTTTGGACTGTTTGAAACGAGATTTTAATTTTAATTATTTGTTGAACATATTTTCAGAAATATTTCCATTCTCGGACAATGTTTTTAATATATTACAAACTAAAACAAATGATATTGCTTTTTGCCTAGAAAAAGTGGATGATTTTAAGTCCATGTTAGGCCAAAAAAGAGACGACTTTGACCTATTTTGGGAGAAAACGATGACGTTAAATGTAGAGCCACAAGCCAAGCGTCTTTGAACAGACGAGGTGGGAGATGTTCAAACATCATACAGACGCCTCTTTTATGAAATAATCGATCAAATTCAGCAACAAATAAACCATAGATTTAACGGTTTAAATGATTTTAAATTCCTCGAGCTCTGCACTTTTGATACATTTAAAGGAAAAACGTTTCCAGAAAATGCATTTAAATCTCTTCTTCTTCATTATGGCCAGTTCTTCGACCGAGTGTTACTGCGATCTGAACTAAAAGTGATTTACGAAACTGATGACATTAGCGCAAAAAATAACGCTAAGGAACTAATGCAATTTTTAAAAGACAAGGAGCTGGAAGATGCCTACACCGAAGTGTCGAAATTGTGTGAATTAGTATTGACAATACCTGCCACGAGCTTATCAGTAGAACGCAATTTTTCAACACTTAAACGTATAAAAAATTTCGTGAGAAATTCAACGGGACAAGAGAGACTTTCGCATACATCGCTGTCTCCAAAATATGTCGGAGCATTGACGTTTTTATGATGACGTCATTGACGAATTTCGAATTACATTACAAATAGGTAAGTTTTTAAAATTGCTCGTCTTTCTTAAAATTTCACCGCACGCCCCTGCCCCAAGCTAATTCGAATGATGCGATACGAAAAAATTTTCGTTGTAAACCATCAGGTGTGTTTTCATCAAAATGTTCCAGGATCTTATTATACTCATCTTTACTTAAAGCAGTACAGCTGGACTTCTTTTTGGATGGGTTTCTCTGAAGCTGCCTACGTTTAGTGTCACGGGCAGCTCCAGCAGCTGCATCTAGGGATCATAGAAAGGATCAAATTTAATCTTGAATTTATTGAAAATATTTCTCGGATTTGTTTTTCTGTCGAGTTCCACATGACCTTTACCACAGTTTCCTTCTATTATTCGGAGTCCTTTCTCCAATTCTTTCTTCCAATATGTAAGCTATTTTTTGTAGAGGTATTGTTTCATTTATAACGTCCTATGATTTTTCTTTACAAAACTCCAAAAATTGTCTCCAAACACTAGCGTTAGACATTTTGGTATTGTGGGGCGTCAAATTCCTAACCTCACTTCTAATATGTTGTATACTTTCGTTTCCAAACACCGTAAACTAAATCGAGCAGGGGTCTGTCATGCTGACTTTTCATCATTCACAGCCAACTAAACAATATGTCGTTTGCCATCAAACTACACGAAAATCGAGATGAAAATTAAAAATACATTTTTGGTGTGAAATGTTCTTACCGAATCTTCCACGTGCATGAATTAATACCGGAAATTATTTCCTCATCCAGTAGCAAATAATTTCCTGCAATAATTCAAGCACTAGTAAAAATTCCCCGCTACACAGTAAAAAATATTTGTGTAAAAATACCATAATTATCATTGGTAATATATTGCCTTGGTTGTTCAAGTAAATATTCCATGAAAGTATTAGTAAAATATTTTGCATGTCACTCCATTAAAATTAAAGTTGTCCGTTATGTAAAAAATCCCTAATACTCCATGTATCTTTCTTTGATATTACATCCAATTTAAGTAACTGATATTGTAAAAATACATATGTAATTATAATAACGTATGTCCCGTAAGTTTTGGCACAAAATTGAGGGGCTTGAAAATAGGTTGTAAAGATAATATATCGAGATGGCTTTGGAAACAAAAAAATGTTTATTTGCTTGACATTAGTTTGACAAGTCATTTTTTAAAGTCAGTTGCATTAAAATGTCTTATAAATTAGAAATACGAAAAAGTATTTATAATTTGGTTGGGCAAATTCCTAAGGCTGAAATAGTTCGCATTTTTCAAAACCAAAATATTTCACGCAGAAGTATTTACCGTACTATAGCCGAATGTGAAGAAGAATTCCCTGTTTAAATCTTCCAAAAAGTGGAAGACCAAGAAGTTTCACGCGAGAAAGGACGGAAAGATTGGTAAGAAGAGCAAAAGACAGAGTCGGAGTTTCTACAAGAAAATTAGCGCGTCAATTCCGATCTTCAAAGAGTACAGTATGGCGGGAATTGACAAGAAATGGTCAAAAATATCGAAAAAGACGAAAGTGTCCTAAATATACCGAAAATCAATTAGCACGGATACCAAGATGCTGTCGAAATCTTAGGCGGATACATTTTTCAAATGAGAAAGTCATTATTTTGGACGATGAAAAATACTTTACCCTTGCCAACTCGGAAATCAAAGGAAACGATGGTTTTTATACGGACAATATAGAAGAGTGCCCAAACAATGTTAAATATAAGGAAAAAGCAAAATTTGCTGATAAAGTTTTGGTGTGGTGTGCGATTTCGATTAGAGGGATATCCAGACCTTATGTGGGTCGAGTTAGGGGGAAGCTTTGGATGCGGAAAGGTATATTGACAACTGTCTTAATAAATTAGTTCATTTTGTACACCAACATCACGTGGGAGATGATAATAATGTTTTGGCCCGACTTAGCAAGCTGTCATTTTGCAAGAGCCACTCAAAATTACCTTCGTCAAAATAACATACCTTTCGTACCAAGACAAGATAACCCCCCTAATTTACCTCAGGCCCGCCCGATTGAAGATTTTTGGGCATTGTTATCCCGCAAAGTGTATGATGGAGGGTGGCAAGCCGAAAATGAGGAACAATTACGGCGTAGAATTTTTAGAAAGATAGGCGAAATTGATGTTGAAGTTGTCCAGAACCTAATGCGAGATGTTCGCAGAAAATTGCGTCTAATTGAGCAGCACGGCCCCTTCAATTTAATTTAAATTATTAATTATGTTAGTTACTAAGCCGTTAATTATAGTAAATAATAAAAGTTTAACCAAAGCTACATATTAAAAGAATATTTTGTTTTAAATTTTGTGCCAAAACTTACGGGACATACGTTAATATCAAGAGTATACGTAAATAGCTCTGTATTTCCACTTATTGTTTTATGTAAAACCATTGTTTGGTCATGGAGAATATCCATGGCTTGCTTGGAACTAGCATTTATCCGTCATGTATTTTCAACAATACAGATATGTATTATCATGTAATTTTACAGATTCGTATACGCGATATTTACTTTACGCACCATGGACGTTCCAAAAAATAATATAAAGAGCTTTGAAAATTTCGCATAGTCCGGCATGTAAAATTACATTATTTTTTCTGTTTTTTTTTCCTTTCTTGGGTTTATGGTTCCAAATTTTACTCTTTAAAAACAAACTACATTGTTTTAGTTATAGTTTATTCAGACGTTTCGGCCATTTTCGGCCTTTATATAATTCACTGAAGAAGGCCGAAACGTCTGAATAAACTATAACTAAAACAATGTAGTTTGTTTTTAAAGAGTAAAATTTGGAACCATAAACCCCAGAAAGGAAAAAAAACGGAAAAATCTACTAAACGGTTCAAGAAATTTCAAAATTAAAAAAAAAATTACAATATTTTAGGTATCGCTATTATCTTCTTTGGTATATAGGTAAAATCTATTTTTAGAGGATATTTATTCCATTTTTTCTATGTAAATAAAATTCCACTACTGCATAAAATATATAGGATATAATATAAAAGTTCAATAGTCGCAGACTAGCTACGAAATTACACGAAATTACACTTATCTACACAGAAAAAAAAGAAAAGTATCTCAAATAATAAAAATATGCTTAAATTATTTAGTTTTAAGTAAATTGAAACTTGAGGTAATCAAATTTAATCTTTTTTTTTCTTTTAATTACTATTTTCTAAGGATAAATTTTCATTTTCACATTAGAAAATTTATATAGAAAATATATATATAGTAAATAACCATTTATACTACAGATTGGAACAAAATAAATAAACTTAGCAAATTAAAAAACAATTTTTTTTATTTAAACACAAATCTAAGACATAAGTACCAACTACTTACATTGTGATAGAAAAATAAATAAAAGGTCTTATTCCTAAACAAAAATAAACTTAAACAACATTTCAAAAAGCCATTTACAGTGTAGTACACCTATACTTAAAAGTCAAGAAAAACATATTTTCTATTTAAACACTTACTGAACATTTAGTGGTCAAAATTATAGCAACGTATAAATTTAGACTGCGCCTACTGAGCTTATCCTGAGAGATAGAAAAAAACTTTAAATACCAAAGTTGTAGGATTTTTTCTTAATTACCTTTTAAATAAGTATTAATAATTGTATACAGGGTGTAACAAAAATCGTTGACAAACCAACGTTGACAAACCACCCTGAATACAATTATTAATATTTAAAAGATAATTAAGCAAAAATCTACAACTTTTGTATTTAAAGTGTTTTTCTATCCCTCAGGATAAGCTCAGTAGGCGCAGTCTAAATATACGGAATGACCCTGTACGTTTTATCTGTTGCAAACACATTACACGAGACACTACACTTTGCAAGTTTAAATAAAAAAGGAGTGTTTCGTTACTTATCTAAAATTAATTTACTAAAAAATTCTTACCAAAATAATAATTTAAAAAACAACATTTAAAGTAATTTGCGTCTAATAATGATTCTCAAATACCACTTAACATTATATGAAGGGAAACGGCTAAGTGCACATTGTGATGTGTAAATGAAAACTCAAATCCGAACTAATTTACCCCCATCCTCACCAAACGTTAAGGAAGGCTTTAAACCGGGTTTAAGATTGACTTTGACATTTAAACAAAGGATTATCTGTCAACGTCAATCTTAAACCCGGTTTAAAGCATTCCTTAACGTTTGGTAATGGGGGTTAGTAACAAAAAGTGACACGAATAAATTGTTAAGCTAGGCAGCATTTAAAAATCACCTTGAAAAAGTAATAAATGGCGCCAATTTATTAAATTTTCAATTATTTGCAAATTTTATTAATATAATTGATAACTCTATTTTTGGAATTTTTTTTTTTTGATCGAGTTCCAGTATCCGGGTGAATTCCGAAGAAGAACCTTTGTATAAATTCCATCGATGAACCTTATTATTATTTATTATTATGAATATATATATATTCCACCGGATACTGTAAGTTAAGGATAAAATATAGGCAAAATGCGGTTATCACAGCCTCTTCCATAGAGAAGGCGTCTTTTAAAATAAGTTGTCCTTCCATGTATATTGCCAATAATTCTTCATTTTCATTTATTTCCTCTTCTTCAGTCACTAAGAATATAATATAATAATAATAAGTAATAAGTATAATAATAAGTAGTTATGTACATAGGTGGCAAAAAGTATGGAAACCATCAAAAAATGCACCCTTAGTGTATTCTTCTTTGCAAAAATTGTCTTTGAACCACAGGAAAAAGGACATAAAAATTGTTGACCTTCAGATAAATGGGAATAAAAATGCTTTTTAAAATCTTCAATCGAAGTTGTTTTAAAAATGCAATTAACTAAAGTACAAGTCAACAAATTTATTTTATTTTTATCAGATTTGTCACTTGATGTTTGAGATATGGCATGAAAACAGTTAATATGTGTATGAAATCCGCTATAACGTAAAAAAACCATGTTACAATTTTCATACAAACACCGAAAATGTTTGCAGCTTTTCCTATGAAAATGCTGATGTAAGCAATACTTAGAAATATCATTAAACACACTTTGACAAAAAATACACTTATACATTTTCTTACCTGATGCTAATACTATTATAAACACTAGAAACAAATCACTTTAACGACACTTTTACGGTTGCATCATTCGAAATCTGAAATAAACTGACCGTGACCACTGACCTAATAACTCTTTCTAAATGCTTTCTTTCCTACTAAATGGCGCGTCGCGGCAGGTGGGAGTAGTGGGGGAGAAAACACATAAAGAATTCGGTATTATTACATGATGGTCTATTGTTTTACGTAAATTTACAAGATTTTACAAGAGTTTACACAATCTTAAAAATATGTACACGAATTTACAGTTCGCCATGGAAAAAATATTAAATATTTGTAATTATTTGTAATTTTACCTTTTACATGTATTTTTACTTAAACATAAATGTAAAAAAATTATTACGTGGCTGACGCAGTAAAAATTAAATACAGGAACAAGTAATTTGGTGGAAAATCACAATACTTTACATCCATTTTTTATAGTGTACATACGAGCTTTTTAATACATGAGTGAAATATTCTACTTAATCCCCTCCTGTAAATCTATATTAAATGTATGGAGTTTAATTTTTATTTCTTGATCATGATAAATATTCCACCAACAACAAGTTTCCTTATTTACCGGGACGACAGAAAAAGCCTTTATCAAGGGTTGGGATTTATCAGACAGACATCAACAAATTTTAGAGGTAGACGTTTCTTCATCCATTAGGCGATAAAAATTTGTCTCCGAGTTCAGTGCTATCTATTTTTCTAACCCTTATCTTTGGAATTAGACCTGTCTAAATCTACCAGTTCTGTAAACATTTCTTAAAATAATATTAAAGGGCATGTAAACAAAGATATTACACTTCTGTTGTTGGGTCAAATAATTTATAACCCAATTAGTCAGGATATCTTTTAGTTTCCGATAAGGAATGCCATAGGATTTGTCATGAATCATTCTGCTGTTTAGAATATACTTATGTGTTTATATATATATATAATATATATATATATATATATATATATATATATATATATATATATATATATAAGTTTTTTCATATATATATATATATATATATATATATATATATATATATATATATATATATATATATATATATATATATTTCTCAAGGGTACTGTACTATTTTAAATAAATGTTTTAATAATTTTAGTGCGTGCCGTTATACCTAATTGTTTTTATTTATTAACTTACATATATACACTTTTTGTATTTAATTTTTAGATGTGCAGAATTAAATATTTTGAAAAAGCCTGAAATGGACAAGCGAAACGAATCATACTTGATATTTATAAATTGTAAGGTTCAAGAAGAGAAATATAAAAATATATATATATATATATATATATATATATATATATACATATATACAGGGTGGTGCAACCAAGATGGGGTGGACGATTATGGGCAAACGGAGAGGAATTTGAAAAAAACATTTTTGGGATATGATTGATAGTCAAGAACGCTGTGTTTTAAAATTATACCCATTATACAGGATGGTCTGAAAAGTTCGTGGTGAACCAAACTTGTGTTTTTTTAAATGGGACACCCGGTATATTATTATTTTAGTTGATTCTCTTATTCGTTACGATCATTTTGATATGAGGTTTGTTGGGTTTAAAATGTATACCAAGGGAATGGGACGAGGATAAAGTGGAAAAAAGGGTTATACTCCGGCCATTTTTTGAAAACAATTGAAGCAGGTATGGAAAAACCAAATATTCTATAAAATGTATTGTATCTAGGATTACAATAATCGCTTGTAAGACGTTCAAAATTATTCACTGTTATACAGGGTGGTCAAGTTTTGTAAATTTATTTTGGATTGAATTTTTTTTAATGGAACACCCCATATATTTTACTGTCATATTAAAGATAACATCGCCAGCTTTCAGAAAATACCATATTTAATATCTTTCTAACCAACAGTTGTTTAGTAAATTAACCGTGAAACCAAAATTTACTCATTCTAACAGAAACGGTATTATTTACGTTGCTTAAAATGACTACCTATAATATAAGGAGGCCATGATATAATCATAAATGAAAAGAAAGATTGCCGCAAAGTGTCAGAGAATTGGCATCAATTACCATTGTTTTTTGACGATAAGCCGAGAAATTGTTAAGTAACAATGAGTTTGAGTACTCCAGAGTTGATAAACATGACTTTTATGTTGGGCGAGTGTCAAAAAAACCCTTTACTAGCAAGCAGGGTTTATGCGGTACGATATCCCGATGCCGAAAAAAAACCAAGAATTGAAGCTTTTGCAAGTTTATTAGAGAGGTTTCAAGAAACAGGCAATGTTGCTTTTAAGAAACGTAAAGTAATTAATAAACCAGTTACCAATGAAAATAATGCTTTGACAGTGTTATTAACAGTGCAAGAAAATCCACACACAAGTACCAGGGAAATTGAGAGGGCTACTGATATTGAACGCACTAGTATTAAACGGATTCTGAAACAACATAAATATCATGCCTACCACATTGAATTACACCAAGAACTGTATGATCGCGATTACGTCCAACGACAAGAGTTTTCAATTTGGTTTTTAAATACAATTTGGGATAATCCAGGTTTTGTAGATAGGGTGCTGTTTTCAGATGAAGCAACTTTTAAAAGCAACGGCTTGGTTAACAAACATAATATGCACTATTATTCAACCGAAAATCCACATTGGATTCGTCAGGTGGACCATCAAAATAAATGGTCAATTAATGTTTGGGGAGGTATCTCATGTTATAGGACCATATTTCTTTGAAGAGCATTTAACGGGAGAAGTCTATTTAAATTTTTTGAGAAATGAGTTGCCCGTATTGCTCGAAGACTTACCTTTAATGTTAAGAAATTCCTTATGGTTCCAACATGATGGAGCACCCCCGCATTACCATAGGCATGTGAGACATTTTCTCAATAATTGGAAAGGAGATCATTGGATTGGGCGAGGTGGACCAGTTAAGTGGCCTGCGAGGTCACGCGATTTAACGCCACTAGATTTCTTTTTATGGGGACATGTTAAAGAAGAAGTTTATAAAGAGGTTCCAACCACAGTGGAAGATATGAAGTTGAGAATAATAAGCAGTTTCGCAACATTTCAGACCTGACTTTGAGAAAAGTGAAACTTTCATTTATAGATAGACTCGAAATGTGCCTTCAACAAAACGGTGGTTTAGTTGAACATCTTTTATAAGTTTTAATTACATTGTTTTTGTTGATTTATATTAAATTTATTTTTTTGTAAAAAAAGATCTGTTATTAATACTGTCAAAGCATTATCTTCATTGGTAACTGGTTTATTAATTACTTTACCTTTTTTTGAAAGCAACATTTCCTGTTTCTTGAAATCTCTATGATAAACTTACAAAAGCTTCTATCTTGTTTTTATTTCGGCATCGCATCATCAAAGAACAATATTTATTTATTTACTGATGACAATATTCTGACACTTTGCTATTTTGACAGGACTGTCAATCTTTTGTTCAATTTATGATGATATCATGGCCTCCTAATATTAAATTGTCAATTTTAACAACGTGAATTCAGAGTAATTCGTGTTAAATTGAAGAAATTTTAATTTCACAGCTAATTTAATGAAAAACTGTTGGTCAGAAAGGTATCAAATATGGTATTTTCTGAAAGCTAGTAATGTTATCTTTAACATGAAAGTAAAATATACAGGGTGTTCCATTTAAAAAAATTCAATCCAAGGTAAATTTACAAAACTTGACCACCCTGTGTAACAGTGAATAATTTTGAACGACTTACAAGCGATTATTGTAGTCCTAGATACAATACATTTTATAGAAAATTTGATTTTTCCATACCTGCTTCAATTGTTTTCAAAAAATGGCCGGAGTATAACCCTTTTTTCCACTTTAACCTCGTCCCATTCCCTTGGTATAAATTTTGGACCCAACGAACCTTATATCAAAATGATCGCAAGGAATAGGAAAATTAACTAAAATAATAATATATCGGGTATCCCATTTAAAAAAACCCAAGTTTGGTTCACCACGAACTTTTCAGACCACCCTGTATAATGGGTATAATTTTAAAACACAGCGTTCTTGACTATCAATCATATCTCAATTTTTTTTTCAAATTCCTCTCCGTTTGCCCACAATCGTCCACCCCATCTTGGTTACACCACCCAGTATATATATACTAGAATACAAAATAAACACGTTTAGTTTATTAATTTCCACTCATTTATTTCTGCTTGACAGCGGTTTCGACACACTGTGTCTTTGTCAAAAGCTAACTTAAAACTGACACTAAAATCTGTACCAAATATAAAAAAAAATATATATAAAAATCTTAATGGTATCAATAAAACAATATCGGTGTTCACCCATCTCGTCTATTCTTTAGGTATAAAGATTTAACAGAGGGGAACCATTTAAGTCCAACTGGTCATTCAATAAAATATTTCGGGTTTTCCTCTTGTTAATTTTTACTTTCCAAATTTATTTGTAGCTTTTATTAGCCCTATGCAAAATTTTATATTCGTTTTTAAATGTATGATTTGCTTCTATCAAATGTTTAGCGTAATTGGAGTCTGTTTTTTCTTTATTATATGAGGATTTGTGTTCTTTTATATGTTTATTTAAAGATCTACCCGTTTGGCCAATGTAAACTTTATCACCGGAACCACATTCTAATTCGTATACCCCTGATTTTTTAGATTTATCAGAGTTGGATTTATTACTTTTAATATATTTCCCTAATGTATTATTTGTACAGAAGGCAACTTTATAATCTGCTCTCATGAGATGTTTACTGATTTTAGAGCTAATTTTGCCTGTATATGTTATTGTATTAAATTTGGCTATATCTTTTAAATTATTATCTGGATAGATTAAATTGATTGCTTTTTTATATTGTTTTTTATTTACTATTTTGTCCACTATATTAGGACTATAGCCATTGTTAATAGCAATCTGCTTTATAATATTCAATTCTTTATTATAGTTATCTGATGACATAGGTATACTAATTAAACGATGTACAAAACTGTTGAAGGCTGCCATTTTATGTGCAAAAGGATGATTTGATGTTCTATGTATTGTTATATTTGTGTAAGATGGTTTATGATAAATTTGAAAATCGTGTTTATAGTTATTGTTCATAATTGTTAAATCCAAAAAATTTATTGTCTTATCTTGTTCCACTTCTAACGTAAATTTAATATTTTTATTAAGAAAATCTAAAAATAACCTTAGTTGTCTCTCTGTTTCCGTGAAACACGCTAGTATGTCGTCTACATATCTATACCCATAAATGAACTTGTTTCTTAACGGGTGATTATACATTAATTGTTCAATATTATCTAGAAATATTTCTGCTAGTATAGGACTCAAAGGATTACCCATTATTAAACCTTCTTTACTTACATACACGGAGCCATTGAATTCAAAGTAATTTTGATCTACACACACTGTTAACAAATAAATTGGTATATATTTTGGTACAGATTTTAGTGTCAGTTTTAAGTTAGCTTTTGACAAAGACACAGTCTGTCAAAACAGCTGCCAAGCAGAAATAAGTGGAAATTAGTAAACTAAACGTGTTTATTTTGTATACTAGTGTAAAATGAATTTCCATTAAGTAACGGCTACATCGATAAGAAATATATACAATGTGTCCCAAATTTGGCTTACATGCATTGCTATCTCGTAAACCGCTATAGCTACAGGGTGGGTTAAATTAGGAAAGTTTTAGAGAATTTTATTACAAATTTGATGACGTTTTGAAGTTTAGGATATCTTTTATGGTTTTCAAGATAATTGGGAAAAATCAAAATGGTGCATTTTCAACTTTTGCCCGTAGCTTCTAAACGACTCGTATTATGGTTTTATGGTTTATACATTATTAGGGCACTTTTATTAGAGGAACATTATGCAGGTAAAACGAAGTTTCTAGCTTCAATTGTTTTTGAGATATTGGCATCAACTTTTTATTTTCTTACCGACGCCATATTGGATTATTGTATTTTTGGAAAGATCTTTTTAAGAGCTTTTTAAGATTATTATTTTTCTTTAGCTCTAAAAACCAAAATAATTGTTTTTTTTTTAAGTAGGCTTTGATTACGCATGGCGGCCATAATGAAACAAAAGAATGCCGCATGTCAACAATCATTTTGTGTTCCTGAATAGTACTTGTTATCATTTTCTCATTGTGCCGAGTTTTTACAAAGTTTATTTGAGTTTCTTATACTACTTAAAATGGAGGGTAATTATTCCAACGAAGAGAATTTGGATATGATAGAACTTTATTTTAAAGCAAATAGAAATACACAAGCAGCTGCGCGTTCATACGAAGAACAATTTCCAGACCGACATCAACCAAGCCAAAGGCATTTCAGATTTCTAATTGTTAACCTGTTAGCCTACGGGTCTTTTTTGAAACCGAAACCAAAGACCTATTCAATAGATAATGAAGCAAGAAACGCAGCTATAATAGAAAGTGTCAGGGACAACCCAACAACCTCAGTAAGAAAGATTGAAGAACAAACGGCAATTCCCAAATCAACTGTCCAAAGAGTCTTGAAAAAACTTCACTTTCATCCCTATAAACCTACTATTGTACAGGGTCTTAAGGTAAATGATTTTGCTAGAAGAATCACGTTTAGTGAATGGTTCATCAACAAATGCCAGCAAATACCCAACTTTCATTCTAAAGTACTTTGGACAGATGAAACACGATTTACAAACTGTGGAATTTTCAATAAACATAATACTCATTACTGGGGCACCGAGAATCCTCATAATTTAGAAGAAAGACGTTTACAAACAAAATTTGGGTTCAATGTGTGGTGTGGCATTATAGGTAATTCCAAACAATGCACTTCTGCTTTAAATCACTCATAACAATTTGTATTTTAGATAACCGTTTGATTGGGCCGTTCATTTTCCAAGAAAATTTATCGGGTAACAGATATTTGCAACTATTACGGGAACAAATTATTCCAGAAGTTATAAATTCTGTTCCCCCAAACGACCTGCAAAATATTTGGTTCCAACAAGATGGCTGTCCGGCTCACGGTACCAGAGAGGTGATGGCGGTCTTCAGAAATACTTTCGGGGAAAATATTATCGCTAATAATGGCCCTGTTGCTTGGCCGGCAAGGTCACCGGATATTACTCCTCCCGATTTTTATTTATGGGGATACACAAAAAATGAGGTCTACGAATTTTCTCCGCCAGAAAGTCTCAGAGAGCTAGAAGACAGAGTCCGAGATGTTTTTGCTAATATTAACAGAAACACCTTAAGAAGGGTTACACGGAAGGTATTGGAGAAATGTCAAAAATGTGTGGAAAATGGAGGGAGGCATGTGGTGTAACTTATATTTTTTTTATGTGTTAATTTAAATTTAGTTTAGGTATTTTCAATAGTGTGATAGTTACATTTTAGTCACTAGGTATTCACTGTTAGTATAATATCTTAGTTGAAAATCTGAAACATCGATGGTTGAATTAATATTTTTACCCATAAGCTAACAAGTTTACAATTAGAAATCTGAAATGCCTTTGGCTTGGTTGATGTCGGTCTGGAAATTGTTCTTCGTATGAACGCGCAGCTGCTTGTGTATTTCTATTTGCTTTAAAATAAAGTTCTTTCATCAAGTAGTATAAGAAACTCAAATAAACTTTGTAAAAACTCGGCACAATGAGAAAATGATAACAAGTACTATTCAGGAACACAAAATGATTGTTGACATGCGGCATTCTTTTGTTTCATTATGGCCGCCATGCGTAATCAAAGCCTACTTAAAAAAAAACAATTATTTTGGTTTTTAGAGCTCAAGAAAAATCTTACCTTGTTATACATCATTGGAAAGCTCTTAAAAAGATCTTTCCAAAAATACAATAATCCAATATGGCGTCGGTAAGAAAATAAAAAGTTGATGCCAATATATATATATAATTTTTGGTAGTTTCTTAAACCATTTATTTATATATATTTTACTTCAATTTTCTTGGGTTTAGGTTTATGTAAAAATAAAAACGCCTTCTTCCAACTTTGTTCTCTCTATTTTACGTTTCGCCTAACATAGTAGGCTTTTTCAAAAATGTACAAGATTATCATACTATCTAAAACAATAGAATCAGGACATTAATACACAATTATAAATATGGGACATTACGTTATTTTTTTATATATATATATATATATATATATATATATATATATATATATAAATCACTTCGACAATGTATATTGGACAAAAATTAGTACAAAAATAAATAAAACAGAAATTCACTTTGGTTACATACCTCGATCGATTTTAGGTAGGCTTCATTCATCTGGATGTTATTGTATGAATAACTCAGTTAAGAAGTTTTTTTAATTTATTGGTTTTAATTGTTGTTTTATGGTATAGAAAAAGTGTTAAAATATATATACATAGGCAGACGAGAATGAATACAGTGTGATATTTTTACTTTTAAGTTAATAGATTATAATATACTTGACTTAAATTATGGATGTCTTGTTTGTCGTTAACAGAAAATTTTTCTTTTTTGATGTGTATCATTTCCTTTATTTGTAGCTTGCGGTAATTGGGTTCTTGCGTTAAGATTTTCGTATCAGAAAAGTTAAATTCATGTCTTTCATTCTTTTCATGTTTGTGTAGAGCGGTTGAAGCATTTTTAGTGTATTTATGCCCATTCAGTCTGCTATCTAAGTACTGGGTGGTCATTCCTATATATTTTTTTGGGCAGTTTAGGCAGGGTATTGAGTAAACGATGTTGGACCTTTTTTTATTGGGTACTTTGCTTTTTAAAGGAGTAAAAAGATGGGATAAACGATTGTGGGATTTATGGCAAACAATGATGTCTTGCTTTGCTAAAATATACTTAAGTTTTTCTGATAATCCATTTGTGTATGGCATTGCAACGTAGGTTTTATTGTCATTAGTTTGTATTTTTTCGCTTCTTTTCTTGTTGTATAGTCGAAAAACTCGTTGTTTAATGATTTTATTAGAATGTTTTTCAGGGAAGCCATTGTCTTTTAGAATTGTTCTTACTTTATTTAATGTTTCAGAGCGATACTCCGGTGACGTTAAAGTGAGAGCTCTGTCGGTAAGGCCTATAATGACGCTATTCTTTTGATTTTTCGGGTGGTTTGAATTGAAATTTAAATATCGACCAGACCATGTATCTTTAGTATACCACTTGGTCTTAAGGGTGCCTTTTTTACTGTCTCGAATAATAGAAAGATCTAAGAAGTTAATTGTATTGCTGTTTTCGACTTCGGCAGTAAATTGAAGTTTGTGATGAAAACTGTTAAAAGTGTTTAAAACGTTATTAATCTCATTTTCTGGAATTGCCATCAGACAATCATCGACATATCTTTTAAAAAATACGATTGGTGACCCTATATTTGACAGAACTTTCTCTTCTAAGTATTCCATGACTAGTTGGGCAACTGTTGAGGAAATTGGGGAGCCCATGGCGCATCCATCCAGTTGTAGAAAAAATTGGTCATGAAATTGGAAATAATTGTTCGTTAACGTAAGATTTATTGCTTCTACGAAATATTCAAGACTAAGGGATGTTTGTTCTTTAAGAGAATCCCACTTTTCTTTTAAAATATCTGCTACTAATTCTATAGGGATGTTTGTATATAAAGAGATAACGTCTAATGATACTAATTTAGAGTCTTTTGGTATATGTGTGTTGTCTATAAACTCTTTAAAAGTAAAAGAATCTTTAATATAAAAGTCATTTTTGCCGGTGATTTTAGACAGGCAATTACATAAGTATTTTGACAGTTTATAGAATGGGGATTGTAAACTTGATACGATTGGTCTCAAGGGTATGCCGGTTTTGTGTAGTTTAGGAAGCCCGTAAATTTTGGGGGCCACAGTATTATGTACAGTTAACATTTTGGCTTCCGTTTCTGAAATTTGTTTTTTGTTTAGCATTTTTTTTATAAAGGTATTATTTTTTACTTGAAAAACATTGGTCGGATCGTTTCGTAATTTTTTATAAGTTGCCGTATCTTTTAGTAAGTTTTCCATTTTAGAATTGTAATCAGTAGTGTTCATGATTACCGTTTTATTAGATTTATCTGGATTGAGAATGGTAATTTGTGGATTATGTTTGATAAATTCTTTAGTAGTTCTTAGCTGTTTTTGTACTCTCTTTTGAAAAATGTTGTTTTTTGTTTTTTTATGTCGAATTTTGATTTTGTGATTTGTTAATACGTTTACTACACTGGAACGAATAGTGTCCTTAACTTCATTTGGTTTGTTGTGAATGGCGGACTCTACACAAGCAATATATTCTGTTACTGGTAATTCGATTTCTTTTGAGATAGGCAAAGAAAATTTGTCTCCAAGCGCAAGAACTTCCGCGACTTGTTCAGGAATATCTGTATCAGACAAATTGTGTAACCAGTTTTTGCTTTTTGAATTATCGATAGTGTTAATGTTTGAGGTTAATTTCAAAAATTTTGTTTTATTTTTGGTTTTTATGAAATTAAATAATTTTTCACTTTTAACTTTTTCAAAAGAAATGAACTCATCAAGAATATATTTTGGTAAACCGCTTTCAATATCCAAGATTAGTTGTTGAATTTGATTTGTAATTTTATTTATTGTATTTGTAGCTTCTGTTATAGTTAAATTTAATATTTTGCCTTTCGTACTATTAATTAAGTATTGAAATTTATTATCGAGGTACGTACCTGTGAATTTGATGTGATTTGTATTGAACTTCAGAAATTTTGGTGTTACATTAGCATGTTTACATCTTAATAGAAATATCCTACGATTTTTTTGTTTTGCTAACATTGTGTATGCTTTGGACAATGTCTTTAGTTTCTCGGCGTGCTCTGCTCCGTAATTAATTCGTATTCCTTGTAAAAATGCCATGTTTGATGGAACGATGCAAAATAATCCCCTTTGCAACTTAAATAATTTTTGGTAGTTTCTTAAACCATTTATTTATATATATTTTACTTCAATTTTCTTGGGTTTAGGTTTATGTAAAAATAAAAACGCCTTCTTCCAACTTTGTTCTCTCTATTTTACGTTTCGCCTAACATAGTAGGCTTTTTCAAAAATGTACAAGATTATCATACTATCTAAAACAATAGAATCAGGACATTAATACACAATTATAAATATGGGACATTACGTTATTTTTTTTATATATATATATATATATATATATATATATATATATATATAAATCACTTCGACAATGTATATTGGACAAAAATTAGTACAAAAATAAATAAAACAGAAATTCACTTTGGTTACATACCTCGATCGATTTTAGGTAGGCTTCATTCATCTGGATGTTATTGTATGAATAACTCAGTTAAGAAGTTTTTTTAATTTATTGGTTTTACTTGTTGTTTTATGGTATAGAAAAAGTGTTAAAATATATATACATAGGCAGACGAGAATGAATACAGTGTGATATTTTTACTTTTAAGTTAATAGATTATAATATACTTGACTTAAATTATGGATGTCTTGTTTGTCGTTAACAGAAAATTTTTCTTTTTTGATGTGTATCATTTCCTTTATTTGTAGCTTGCGGTAATTGGGTTCTTCCTAAACTACACAAAACCGGCATACCCTTGAGACCAATCGTATCAAGTTTACAATCCCCATTCTATAAACTGTCAAAATACTTATGTAATTGCCTGTCTAAAATCACCGGCAAAAATGACTTTTATATTAAAGATTCTTTTACTTTTAAAGAGTTTATAGACAACACACATATACCAAAAGGCTCTAAATTAGTATCATTAGACGTTATCTCTTTATATACAAACATCCCTATAGAATTAGTAGCAGATATTTTAAAAGAAAAGTGGGATTCTCTTAAAGAACAAACATCCCTTAGTCTTGAATATTTCGTAGAAGCAATAAATCTTACGTTAACGAACAATTATTTCCAATTTCATGACCAATTTTTTCTACAACTGGATGGATGCGCCATGGGCTCCCCAATTTCCTCAACAGTTGCCCAACTAGTCATGGAATACTTAGAAGAGAAAGTTCTGTCAAATATAGGGTCACCAATCGTATTTTTTAAAAGATATGTCGATGATTGTCTGATGGCAATTCCAGAAAATGAGATTAATAACGTTTTAAACACTTTTAACAGTTTTCATCACAAACTTCAATTTACTGCCGAAGTCGAAAACAGCAATACAATTAACTTCTTAGATCTTTCTATTATTCGAGACAGTAAAAAAGGCACCCTTAAGACCAAGTGGTATACTAAAGATACATGGTCTGGTCGATATTTAAATTTCAATTCAAACCACCCGAAAAATCAAAAGAATAGCGTCATTATAGGCCTTACCGACAGAGCTCTCACTTTAACGTCACCGGAGTATCGCTCTGAAACATTAAATAAAGTAAGAACAATTCTAAAAGACAATGGCTTCCCTGAAAAACATTCTAATAAAATCATTAAACAACGAGTTTTTCGACTATACAACAAGAAAAGAAGCGAAAAAATACAAACTAATGACAATAAAACCTACGTTGCAATGCCATACACAAATGGATTATCAGAAAAACTTAAGTATATTTTAGCAAAGCAAGACATCATTGTTTGCCATAAATCCCACAATCGTTTATCCCATCTTTTTACTCCTTTAAAAAGCAAAGTACCCAATAAAAAAAGGTCCAACATCGTTTACTCAATACCCTGCCTAAACTGCCCAACAAAATATATAGGAATGACCACCCAGTACTTAGATAGCAGACTGAATGGGCATAAATACACTAAAAATGCTTCAACCGCTCTACACAAACATGAAAAGAATGAAAGACATGAATTTAACTTTTCTGATACGAAAATCTTAACGCAAGAACCCAATTACCGCAAGCTACAAATAAAGGAAATGATACACATCAAAAAAGAAAAATTTTCTGTTAACGACAAACAAGACATCCATAATTTAAGTCAAGTATATTATAATCTATTAACTTAAAAGTAAAAATATCACACTGTATTCATTCTCGTCTGCCTATGTATATATATTTTAACACTTTTTCTATACCATAAAACAACAAGTAAAACCAATAAATTAAAAAAACTTCTTAACTGAGTTATTCATACAATAACATCCAGATGAATGAAGCCTACCTAAAATCGATCGAGGTATGTAACCAAAGTGAATTTCTGTTTTATTTATTTTTGTACTAATTTTTGTCCAATATACATTGTCGAAGTGATTTATATATATATATATATATATATATATATATATATATATATAAAAAAAATAACGTAATGTCCCATATTTATAATTGTGTATTAATGTCCTGATTCTATTGTTTTAGATAGTATGATAATCTTGTACATTTTTGAAAAAGCCTACTATGTTAGGCGAAACGTAAAATAGAGAGAACAAAGTTGGAAGAAGGCGTTTTTATTTTTACATAAACCTAAACCCAAGAAAATTGAAGTAAATATATATATATATATATATATATATATATATATATATATATATATATACATGGATGGTGTTCTGCAACAATAGTCTAAGCCACTTATCTATAGTTCTGAGAAAATTAACATAATATTGCACATTGCTTTCAAAAATACACTGTTTGAGAAGGAGTTCTTATTTATTTTTTTATTATATACAAATGATTACAAGTAAACTAAATTATCAAAGAGTAATAAAACTGAAATTAACAATTTTGTAAAAAAAATATTAATGCGGGTTAGACGGTTTTCGGAAATTCGGAAAAATATAATTATTGTTTTGCAATAACTACCTAATCCTCATTAATTGACAAAACAAAATAACATGAACACGGATACCTAAAACGAGATAAGAAAACATCGAATAAATATTCTGCCTAGCTAAGAAGAAAGATTCTATATATCTGCAAAATTTGGAAATTGCCATTTTTGGCTCATTGTAACCGTAAAATTTTGTTCTACATCTATAAAAAGTTAAAATATCCTATCTGCGTCTATACCTAACTGTTTTGTCAAAATACTGTGTTTTAGAATGAAATAAAACAAAGACCTGATTAACTTAAATATTGCATATCTTTCATGTTAGGACGGCAGTATTACTTTTTATAGAGTTCTCCAAGTTGATCTTGCTCGATTTCAAAATCTGAATTCAATCCAATTCCCTCCAGGTCATCCTGAAACTGTTCACCTTCCAAATTGTTCAAAAACTCGTAGAAAGGCCTTGCACCTTGCGGAATTAAATTACATATCTTTAAGGTCCTTTATTTTTTCGGCGGACAACGGTTTTCCGTTTGGTCATAAGGGTGGTAGTTCAATATATTTTAAAGTAGGCTTTCGCCACTTCCCCGATTTTTCAATATTCACCTCTTTCCTGATCAGTTACGTGATTTTTCATAAATAATGTTGTCGGCTTTTCTTTCGTAATTTTGATTATATGAGTTTTTAGCCAGTTAATACTGTTTTTACTTGAATCGATTTTTTTTTTGATTGGTTATTGATTTTTCCAAAACGTTAACTGCAATCATTTCTTCAGAAGTGTTACAACAAACTTGTTTTTTATACGACAAGATTTCATAACGTCCATGTAGTCCTTGTCAGTGTATAATCTTTGTTGAGTCTTAAGGGCACATTCGACATCTTTAAAGTGTGAGTCGTTGGGCAGAAAGCTATGTCCAGAAAGTAGAAAATTTATAGAGATGGTTTCGAGCGAAGAATGATTTTGAAGCACGTGGATGAGCACTAAGACTAGCTTTATACTTCTATTCTGGCCCCCACACGAATCTGACCATAAAATTAAACTCATATATTTTCGTGTATATATTTACGAAGACAGGAGCCAACTTCTTGGGTTCCCCTACCGACTTCTTGTTCCGTCCAGACATTAAAAACACCTTTTCTGGTACTGCCCACATAGATACCTAAATGAAAAATTTTCATTTGTCTCTTGTAATAAGCGACTCCAGTAGGATTTTCGGCAAATCATTTTTTGGAGGTCAAATGTTAGGGTTTCCAATGTTTCGTCATCTTGTGCACTTTCATTTGACTCCGAAGCTCTTCCGCAATTTGAAGATGTTTTTTGTGATTTGTTTCTATGTTGTCTTTCTCTATATCTCGTGCAGTCGTTGCTTGTGCTTGGTATATATATCACACATTCGACATGTATCCTTATGAGGTGTTTTAAATCTTAAATTCAAATTTGAATAAAATACATTTTTGTATTTAGTGAGACTCACTGGCTGATCTGTGATATCCTTATAAAAAGTGTACATTTTAGTCAGTGTATGCTGTTTAATTTTTTCAATTCCTTGTTCGTCGATGGCATTGCGACCCCCACTACTTCGTCCTCTTTTATCAAGTATAATATTATTATTCATCTCATTCAGAGCCACTCGTACTCGGTTATAGTTGATTTGAAGAGTACAGGGTGTCCGGATTTGGTTGCAAAAGCAGGGTATCTCGCTTATTTTTAAAGATAGAACGTTGCGGTTTTCACGAACCTGAGCTGACTTTTTTGTGAAACTCATGAATGCTAAACAAAATTTTCATAGTCTTCGTTTAAGATAAGGGCAAATAAAAATTTTCAAAATTCCCTCTGTTAAAAGAACCCTCCTCGTATGTCGGTTATCCTTTAAAACGCAAAGGGAAACATTGCTGATATATGTCGTATCTATAAGCGTATGTCAATATTTTCATTTGAGATGTTGTTTTTTAGATATGACCCAAAGTTGTGTTTTTTTAAATGGGACACCCTGTATATTTGTCCAGAAATTGATTTGTCCTTTTAAAAGATTCTCAAAAATATATAATAGTATGGGTCTATTTTAATAAACAACAACAAAAATCCTAATTTTTATAATTATCATCCCAAATTTTGCAGAAGGCCATGCAAAACGATGCCGTTTTCTTTTGTTTTCTTGGAAGCAGATGACATTTCCCAATTTTGTACGCGTATATAAAATATAGCGCTAGCTCAAAACCAAATATTTCCCATAAGACAGCAGGGCAGGTTTGGTCTAATACCTAATAAATAACACATATAAAATTTTATATATTTGAGGGAAATCTAACAGCCAATCGCTATATAGAAATTTTAGAGGCAGCTATACCTGAATTATCTTGACGATGTTCTTCTAGCGCAAATTAACGAAATTTATTTTCAACAGGACGGTGCTCCTGCACACAATTCTGGAATGACGAGATTAGTGACAATAATTTTACCAATCAATGGATCGGAACAAATCGATTCTATAAGATGGGGCCATCGTTATAGGTCCCCAGATTTGTCGATTTTAGATTTCTTTCATATGGGGATATCTGGAAAATAGAATTTACAAAGACCACTATGATAATGTCCAAGATTTAGGAAATGCAATAAGAGAAAATTTTCGCTATTTACAAAATCATCCCGTTTTTTTCTTAATTCCCTAAAACGAATACGAAAATTGTGCGAAGCATGCATAGAACAAAATGGAAATCAGTTTGAACAGTTCTTTTGATTGGTTACCGAAGTTCTTATGCGATAGTTGATTTTTGCTGAAATTGTTACATAATAATTTATTACTGTTTTGTTCTTGTGTTACATAAATCTAGGTAGGTGGTACTTTTTTGGTGCGAAATTATCAATACATATTTTGATAAATAGATTTAATTACATATTTATTTTGATTTATTGTCAGGATGTAGATATTGTTAACGACTTTAAGTAAAAGGCAGCATTGTTTTGCATGGCCTACTGCAAAATTTGGGATGATAATTATAAAAGTTAGGATTTTTGTTGTTGTTTATTAAAATAGACCCATACTATTATATATTTTTGAGAAGCTTTTAAAAGGACAAATCAATTTCTGGACAAATATACAGGGTGTCCTATTTAAAAAAAAAACAACTTTGGGTCATATCTAAAAAATAACAACTCAAATGAAAAATATGACTACGCCACTGGATCCAGCGTAAAAACTGCATATGCAGCAATTTTTCCCTTTGCGTTAAGTTAAAGGATAACCGAGATACGAGGGGGGTCCCAAAATGCAAAATTTTCTATTTCGCCCTGTATCTCATAAACGAAGAAGACTATGAAAATTTTGTTTACGGGCTCATGACTTTCACAAAAAATTAGCTCAGGTTCGTGAAAACCGCAAGGTTCTATCTTTAAAAATAAACGAGATACCCCGCTTTTGCAACCAAATCCGGACACCCTGTACTTAGAAACGTGTCTTTACATACAGTTTTTCCGTTTATGAAATATTTCGTAGACTTGCTTCTTCTTGATACTTTGGTTTTTGTGTAGCATCTCTTTTTTTCAGTTTCTTGAACGCATTTGCTAAGCAAGATACAACGACTTCCAAATGAGCCTATGTTCCAAAATTGGTCAAAAAACCTTCTTCTTGTTTCAATATCAACAACAGTATGACATTTTTTTTCAAGCATGGGCAAATTTACTCCTCCTTAAATTTCTTGGGGGGTACAATTCTATTCCTTGCCGAAACGTATTTTTGATTATAATTTGCAAACTTTTTTCTGTCTTGTCTTGATTGATTTGGTGTTTTTCTTTTTCTTCCACGCTTCTTTCTGCCGTTATTATTTTCCACATTCAGGTCGATTTTCATATTTTCTTGATTCTCTGTGTCCCTTGTTTCTTCTGCAGAATCAGTCTCTTCCTCACAATCTGGAATGTATTCACTACCAGACGACTGATATGTCTCTTCGGCATTAAATTCAGCAGATATAATAGGCTGAATAGCATGGTCATCAGAACTTTCTTGATCTGCAAGTTTGTCAGTATTATAATTACTAGAAATGTAGATTACTTGTTCTTCAGAGTAATCTTTTTCCAAATCAGACAAAACGTCTCTACTGAAAGAGCCATATTTTTCTGATTCTTGAGCATCATCACATTTTCATCACATAACTTCACTAACAATTTTCCTCTTGATATGTTCATGCTAATCAAAAAAAGAAAAATATTGTTAGATACTTATTCACCCTAAAATACCTCGAATACAAAAAAAACACTAAAACATTTTTAAAATTTTATACATTTAATATAAAGTGGTATATCACGATAAGCAAAAATGGTCTAAACCACATTATTTATATTAATACTCATTTTACTTGAACTTTTCAGGTCATGCCCTACATAATATTATAATGTTATAGTGATTTTGAATATCTAGCTTTAGTAAATTATAACACAATCAGTTTTGCTCTATAATACAGATAATATGAATAAAATAGGCAAAAACGTAATTTTTGGAGGTTAAATTTTAGTATTATATTTGCACTCGTTGCAAAAATACAGCAGGCCTATATAAATAATTTATTCACTTACCTTGACTTCTAACGTAGTTAGAGAATCACAAAATAACCATCAAATATTTTAGACAGCAAAACTAAAGTAAACAACCCTGTCAAGTTCCAAATTCACAGAATTACAATAATGGTCTAATCCACATATCATCAAAAACCTGGGTTAGATCATTTTTGCAGATCTCTGCATGAATGATTTGACGATTGTGGTTTAGAACTTCATTCCTAGATGGTGCTAATAGACAAGTTTGTGGCCTATATCATTTTTGTTTGTTGTAGCATGCGTTAAGATAAACCGTTTAAAATGAAACATTCATTTTGAACAAATTGTGGGTTATGAAATTTTATAGTGATATATGGTTACTTATGAAGAAGATTTTCGCTCTATAAACAATCGACTGTCGTTTCCGGTTTAACCGGAAATGCTATCATCTTTAATATTTTAAATGGAACATCCTGTGTATTGATTTATTTTTTAATTCTATACTAAATTCTAAAACTAAAACATGTATCATAACCTATGTAATTCCTGATAGTTTTTGAGAAAATGGCGAATGAAACTTTAAAAAATTCAATGAATAATTCCGTTTTTTGGGAAAACAAATGAAGGTAGTTCCAATTTAACACTGTAAATAGTGTTTGTTATGCAAATCATTGCATCTGATGTGACAATTAGGATACTTCCGGTTTACCGGTAACAACATTTTCTCGTTTTGTTTTAATGGGACGACCCATAAACCTACTCAACATCTAAATCTTCAAACAATTTTAAATACTTTTCGATATATTTCCAATTGCATTGTGCAGTTAACTTTCTATCGCTTAGGCTGAGAAATGACAAATATTAAATTTCTGATCCAAGGTGGCTGTGAAATAAAGAAACACTACTGTTGCCATTCTTTTATTCACCTTCTAGTTTTTAAAGTAGGTACTTTAGTTCAGAATTATTGTTTTGTTTAATGTACGTATAAAAAAAAACAAAAGCTATTAGAATTTGCAAACCTACTGCTCAAAACTGTTTTTGCAAATGGTGTATTTAGCGTGTTGAATTTCACATGATACTAAATTGAGTTCTTAACATATAAAAAAGGAAAAAAATCGCTATGATCTGTTATCCGTAAGGCTAAGCATATTTTGTACTTAACAGCAATGTAAATTGAGTAAAAACGAACAATTATTTAACCTTATAAATATAAATAAACTTACCTACAAAAAGTTATTTCAGAATGATTGTTTTTTGGTGTTTTTACACACAGTTTAACTAATTATTGTTTTGTTGTTTATTATTTACTATAAGAAATATTGCCAGTCTACTTAAATAGGTATTTATTAAGGATACTTAATTGAGCAGCTTCAACTGTCATTACGCCACAAAACACTAATTTAAATTATATTCAAACATAAAAAATCCACTTAACTCAAGGAAAAACATGAAATGGAAGTAAAGCTACATGAGTAACAAAAAAACCAAGAAAAAAGGTCATCCATAGACAAGGTCTTCAAAACGTTGTCGATTAACTTCATGGCACATATACGAATTCTGTTATGAAACTCTTGTAAAATGTTTTCCATCTGCCCTGGAGTTATTTCTTCTATCGCCCTTGTAATTCGATTAATAAGGTCCCCACGATTTTGTAATGCTGCTTTGTAGACCTTTTGTTTAATGTAGCCCCAATATGAAAAATCTAACGGGGTGAGGTCAGGCGATCTCGCCGGCCATCTGACTTGCCCATTTTTACAGGGTCTCCCCATATATTTTTCCACCCACCTAGAGAGCTTATTTGAATAGATACGGAAATGTCGTAAATACAAAAGTTATTGGGTTTTTTATGAAGATTTAGAATATTATATAGTAAGTGCGAAATTATTATTGGAAATGTCAAATTTTGACAGGTTGTCAATTTCTTTAAATAAAACACCCTATATATTAAATCATATTCTTGAAGATCTTCTTTTCTAATTTCAAATATATATACTTTTAATATATTCTATCAATTAGTTTTAGATATAAAAGCGTTTAAGCATTAAAGAAATGGTAAGGTAATTTGCGCTAAAACATAGTGACCCATGGTCAAGACAATTGCAATGAACGACGCCTTTTTGACGTTTACCGGTCAGAAGTAATTTAATATATTTTTAATATCTAATACGTTGGACGATGGGTTATTCGAAAGAAGAGAAACTCGACATGATAGAATTATTTTATTTACATGGTAAAAATGCATCAATAGCTCGTAACGAATATCATAGACGGTTTCCAGATAGACCAATACCGACTTGTAGGACAATATTAACCCTAGAATACTAATATGATTTTTTTATACGTTATGTGTCGTAAATTTTACTTTCAAAAAAAATTAGAAATTCAAGCAAACTTCAAAATTTTATTGAACAAAAATTAACAAAGTGTATTTATTGGAACTTAAAAAACAGATTCTACTTAGAAGCTAGTAAAAACTAGTCATTGTTAGAGCATTCGGTGCACCACTTTCCCCGATGTTGGCCACAAATCGAGTGTTTGCATTGGGGACAGTACGTAGTCGTCATCCTTCTCAATCGGCTGGGGCAATAAAAGCATATTGAACGTTTACCTTCAACTTCAATGACATCATCAGGTTGGTCATCAATTTTCAGGATGTCCTTGATAGTTTGCCGTAGGCTTTCGCGTAAGTTTTTTATTTTCAGCCTTTGCTCCATCCAAGGCCTGGAAAGTTGGTGGCTTAACTCGATCATAAACTGATAACGCCGCACAGGTTTTTCACGCTTCTTGATAGTATTGCAACAGTACACAACATAGGAATTGATGCAGGCGGCGTTAATCATGCCGTAAAAAATGCAGAGCGGCCATCTTCCCGTTTTTCTGCTACATGACATATTTGAACACAATTGGTCAAACGAGTCTACCCCTGATTTAGTCTCATTATAATTTAAAATTATTTCTGGTTTGTTGTTTGTTTCCGAAATCTCAGCACCCTCGTGCATTGTTGATAGTAATAGAACTATTTTGTTTTTTTTAGGCATATAGGAAACTAGAGTTTTGTTTTTGTCGAAGCAAAACATCGATGTATTTGGTTCTCTACCTTTTGTGTTTAGTAGCTCTGGTGGTATTTCCCTCTTATTTTTCCGAAGCGTTCCTATGATGGTCAGTTTGAAATTATCATCTAGGAGTTTATCAGCTATTTCTACAGAAGTGAACCAATTGTCCATCGTTATGTTTCTATTGCTACCGTGAACAGATTTAGTCAATTCCTGTACGTAATAAGTTGACAATGGTATTCCATTCGTTGGTGTATTTTTGCCTAGATAGGAACAAGCATCCACCATGTATTTTGAAGACATCTGCCCCGAAAGCCTAAAAGTTGCTCATCAATAGTCAAATATGAGGAAGGAATATATGACGTTCTACATTTTTCTATAAAAATCTCCCAAATATCTCGAATATGAGTGAACGCATCTATTTTGACTCTTTCCTGTCTTGTGGCTTTATTGTCAAATCGAAGGCAGTTTATCAAAAAGATAAATCTTTCGCAGCTCATGCAGGCTTTATAAAATGATCCAGATATGGTTGAATCAAACATTTGCTTGGCATTGAGGTGATTGTCTTTTTTTACTGCGGACATTATTAAAATTCCAAGTAGTCCCATCAGTTCTTCTTTAGTTACTGCTGACCGAGTGGGTGATTTGTCGGTATATTTTTTGGATTGGTTTCCAATTTCATCATTCGTGTAACGCAAAATAGTATTTACAATATCATCGGAAATGAAGTGAAAAAAATACTCAGAAAAAGTTGAACATATTTCAGCTCCACCTTTACTTCCAGGAATAAAATGGATGATATTTCTACGGGCTGTTCTTTTTGACTTTTGCGGCAATTTTGAAGACCATATATGACCATTTTTTCCTCTCAGTAATATAGATTTTGGTTTTATGGTACCTCTTTTGCGTTTTTTTGTTGCCAATAATTTGGACAACGGAATGTCATCGTTAGATGAACTACTATCACTTACGTTATCAGACTGCTGGTCGCTTACATCACTTAACATTATCAGACTGCTGGTGGTCTATACCTTGATCAGATGTATCCTCTGGAGTGTTCACACTCACTTCTATAACATTATTTTCTTCTAAATCACTAAGACCGTCACTGGAAATCTGTTCAACCTCTAGATTATCTGCCTCTACCCAATCACTTTCGTTATCACTATCAGAACTATCAATATTGCCCCCTTTATCCATTATTTTTTGTATTTCAAGTTCGTGCTCTCGGTCAGTCAAGGGCCGTTTTCGTGGATCCATTTTTCAACAAATATAATCTATCAATGTACGAAATGAAAGTATAAACATCAATCTTTCGTACTAAACTAGAATCACTACCTAATTCAAAAAGTTTACGTTATCATTCGTCAATTTTACGACGATCCATAACCCGCGAAGGAAAAAACTACAACGATGTGGACAGAGACACTTCGAAAACAACACTAACTAGGAAGGTACTTCGACGTAGAGTACGTATAAGCGATTGGATCAATACGAAATCGACCGAAGAAAACCGAGCGTCGTAAAATTTACGATACATTAGTATTCTAGGGTTAAACATCGCTAAACAATTGAATGAAAGAAAAACACTTAAGCGAAAAGTTAGAATAGTGGAAAGAAACGCTGAAGAAGATTTAAATATTTTATTATATTTTGAAGGTAATTTTGAAACCTTTTCAAATTCAATTCCCGATGCAGCCACTTTTTTTAACAAATCATGGCATAAAATCCACTCAGTTCTAAAACATTATAAATATAAGCCATATAAGTTTTTACCTACTCAATAATTAACCGATCAAAATTAAATAGACCGATTACACTTCTGCCAAGAAATAGAAAGACGTGTTATGATGAACCAACTAAATCTGTCACTGAAGGCATGTTTAACCGGAAAAATAAGCATTTTTGGTCAAAAGAAAACCCGTGAGTTCTTCAGGTGGTCAAAATTCAGGGAAGAAGATCCGTACATGTTTGGTATAGCCTTCTTAACAATCATGTTATTGGACCTATATTTTTATTTTAAATGAGAATTTAACCGGACATAGGTATCAGGAGTTATTAGAAAACGAAATCGAGGGGCGTTTAGAACAACTACCGATTAATTCATATCTTAATTTGATATGGCAACAAAAAGGTGCCCATCCTCATAATGTCCAGCCGGTCACCAATTTTTTAAATTACAGGTATCCATTTTGGATTGGAAGACATGGACCATTAAGATGGCCAGCAAACAGTCCCGATCTCTCTCCATTGGACATATTTTTGTGGGGTTATCTGAAAAACAAGATATATTGCAATAGGCCAAGAACCATAAGCTTTAGAGCAAAATATAGTCCAAACAATCGACGATTTAAACACCCAATCACCTCATTTTATCTACGCATCCATACACAGAAAATTTAGAAGAAATATTCAAAACTTAGTTCTTTAAGCTAATATTATTATTTACCTACTTTATATTATTGATTTTTTATGGTATTGTTCCTTTCCACTATTCTAACTTTTCGCTTAAGTGTTTTTCTTTTATTCAATTGTTTAACGATGTTTAATATTATGCTACGAGTCGGTGTTGGTCTATCTGGAAACCGTCTATGAGATATTCGTTACGAGCTATCGATGGATTTTTACCATGTTAATAAAATAATTCTATCATGTCGAGTTTCTCTTCTTCCGAATAACCCATCGTCCAACGTATTAGATATTAAAAATGCTCGTAAATAATTACTTCTGACCGGTAAACGTCAAAAAGGCGTCATTCATTGCAATTGTCTTGACCATGGCTCACTATGTTTTAGCGCAAATTACCTTACCATATCTTTAATGTTTGAACGCCTATATATCCAAAACTAATTGACAGAATATATTAATACTATATATATTTGAAATTAGAAAAAGAAGATCTTCAAGAATATGATTTAATATACAGGGTGTTTCATTTAAAAAAACTGACAAAATTTGACATTTCCAATAATATTTTCACACTTATGATATAATATTCTAAATTTTCATAAAAAACCCAACAACTTTTGTATTTACAACATTTCCGTATCTATTCAAATAAACTCTCTAGGTGGGTGGAAAAATATACGGGAAAACCCTGTACCAATCCAATTGTCTCCGAATTTTTCTCTCAGGTAGTTACTCTGGAATTGTGTTACTGAAAATATACTTGATTGTAATAAACAATTAGTAAATAGTCCATAAAATCCTCTATCGTATTTTGGAGGAATTGCAAATAATATTCTGCGTCCAAGTACTCCAAACCAGACGTTAACACCAAATCTTTCTTGGAACGCCCCTTCCCTTACCAAGTGCGGTTAAACATTCCCATGTTGGTAAATCGGGATTCATTTGAAAAAAGAATTACTGTCCGGAAATTGGGCTGTCTTTGTTACATATCAAAAACCAGTTGCAAAATTCCAATCTTCTCTGATAATCCGCTTCATATAAAGCCATGCCATTACGTAAAATTCCATTTTCACTGCTTATTTGTCGAATTGATATAGTAGAATCGATTGCTATACAAACCATTGTATTAATTTCAGCTTCTTCACTCACTATGAAATTCTCGCCTGGGGGATTCTTTTCCGATTTTAAATACTTTTTCAACCAAGGAAAGCATAACTCTGATGGATATCGGCGATTCGGAAATCTCTGTACGTATAATGCTCTGGCTTTCTTGCGATTTTTTCTAGTCTCTCCCTATATCATTATCATATCAATTTGTTCTTCACGAGTAACGTACATTTTCAATAATTAAAATTACTGTTTAACTCTTAAAGCGAACCATCTGCATATTATAAGAACGATGTTCATATACGTATGTATTGTTTCAAAGCTGCCTTAGATCAGAAATTTAATATTTGTCATTTATCAGCTTAAGCCAGGGGTGCTCAAACTTGAACTGCCGGCGATCTACCTCAATATTTTTAGACTACCTACGATCGACTCTGAGAGGCAGCAAGTATGTGTGATGCAGGTTTGTCGTACATACACGACACATACACCCTACCTACCTAGGTAGGGTGTACCGTAGCATATGTAGATATTAGCTTTCCGCACAATATACATTATTTTAGTCAAGGTTTGGGTTAGGTTTAGTTAGGTTCTTCTCTACAATATCAATGAAAAAACTCATAGTTATTCAAATTTGCGAGTTCATTGGTTGTTACAAAACAAAAGAGTTACATATGGTGTTAAACTTAACTAAGGAGTGACTTTGGATGTTGAAGCGTGGCACTGCATGTCCTCAGCATACTTTTCATAAGATGGTACGTAACCACTGAGTGCTAATCGCAAGCATGATGACATACGATCGTCAGTTAGTCGATTGCGATATTTTGACTTAATTATCTTCATTTCAGAAAATGCAGACTCGCACAAGTAAGTTGACCCAAACATTGCTGTCAGTTGAAGGGCGATTTGCCTTAGATTCGGATATTTATCTTCAGATATAAAACACCAGAAATTTCTATCAGATGCTATAGCTTTGAGATGTATATCTGATATAATCTGCACCAACTCATTTTCAACAGAACATGAGTTCATATTAAACTCACTTGCAATTTCAGTAGCTAATTCCTCAATGTTTTTACATGAAAAAAGATAACTCATAAATGATGCAACATTTGCCAATTTACTACAATCATAAAATAATTCAGCCTCATACGTATCATAATTCAACTGAGGAATCCTTGCTTTCAAAAACGGAAAATGTTTCAGATCCTTTCTTTTCAGTTGATCTATCATAAGTTGTATTTACTTTTGAATGCGTTTACCGCGCTAATCATCTCAATAACAGTTTTTCCTTTACCTTGAAGCTCCAAGTTAATGGTGTTTAAGTGCATTGTGATGTCAGTCAAAAATGCCAAATCAGTCAGCCATTTTTCGTTTTTCAACATCTAAGTGTCATCACCTCTTTCGTCTAGAAAAGCTGTTATTTCGGGCAATAATTCTTGAAACCTTTCTAGGAATTTTCCGCGACTCAACCACCTGACGTTCGTGTGAAGAACTAAATCAATGTGTTCAGCTGACTCCCTATCTTCCAACTGCAACTTAAAGAGCCGCCGTTGCAAGCTACGTGCACGGATGGAATTCACAATTTTTGTTGCAATGCCCATAATTTCCTCCGTGTTTAAAACTTTTGAACACAAAACTTGATGTATAATGCAATGGATTGAAAAAAATGAAGAGAAATCTTCGTTAGCTCGACACAATGCCACAAAACCGTTTTTGTTTCCAGTCATTGCTGGTGCTCCATCGGTTGTAATGCACACTAATTTATATATTGGTAGCTTGTAGTTTTTTACAAAATTGAAGAAAACGTCATATATATCTTCGCCACGGGTCTTCCCCTTCAGAGCAATGATTGTCAAAAATTCTTCCTTATCCAACATGTCATTGAACACCATCCGAATAAAAATACACAGCTGGGCAGTGTCATATCCGTGGATTCGTCGAACTGTAAAGAAGTATGTACATTCCATGATATCATTTTTTAGTTTATCTACCATATCCTGACTCATGACTTCAATACGCCTTGTGACAGTCGGACGAGATAACTGAAGTTCTCTAATAGCAAACATGAGTTCTGTTTTATTTTTAAAGTCTCCAAACAAAGTCTCACCCGCTTCAATAAATGCTTCCTTCACAACCGATCCATCTTCAAATGGTTTCTTGTGTTTCGTCAATATATGAGATATTTTAAATGACGCGATCGTAGCAGCTTTTGATTGTTGGGCAGGTCTTGTGAACATGGTTTGTTCTTTTTTCAAACAAGATATCAAATCACGTACTTTTCGTTTTCTTAATTCACTCTGTGGCGGAAAATTCTTTTCATAGTTTTTATGAACCGTTTTATGATGCCTCTCTAAGTTACCACGCTTAGGTATTGCAACTGACGCACGACAAATAAGACAAATGCACTTATCCTTCACCATACAAAACAAAAATTCTTCCTCCCAATCGTTATTAAAATGATACGTTTTAGATTTCTTCGCTGCACTCATTTTGTACTATTTAATAATAAACTTTGTATCGACGTAGTATTGCCTTCAAGTTGCAATTCAAAATGACTCCAATTCCTGCAGGCGCAACATTTATATCCGCGTGAACGAAAGTCTCCAATGTTCCCGTCAAACGCGCCGCCCGAAATTTCTAGAAAAGCGGCAAGAATAAAAAACGCGGTTTTTCTTTGACAAGTAACGCGCATTCCTTTGATAAGGCCGCTAGCAGAGTGTTATTTTATTACGTAATAAATTTTTGTAGTTCAGTTAAGCACCTACTTATTAAAAAAAAATTTCTTCTCGAGATCTACTCAAAAAGTACTCGCGATCGACTGGTCGATCGCGATCGACCGTTTGAGCACCCCTGGCTTAAGCGTTAAAAAGGTACTTGCACAGTTCAATTGGAAATATCTCGAGAAGTACTTGATATAGGTATAGGGGTATGATACACAAAAGTATTTAAAATTGTATGAAGATTTAGATGTTGAGTACGTTTATAGGTCGTCCCATTAAAATAAAACGAGAAAATATCATGATTTTTCACTACGTTTCCGGGTAAACCGGAAGTATCCTAATTGTCACATTAGATGCAATGGGTTGCATAACAAACACTATTTACAGTATTAAATTGGAACTACCTTCATTTGTTTTTCCAAAAAACGGAATTATTCATTGAAATTTTTAAAGTTTGATTCGCCATTTTCTCGAAAACTATCAGGAATTGACATAGGATATGATACATGTTTTATGTTTAGAATTTAGTGTAGAATTCAAAACTAAATCAAAATGCAGGGTTTTCCATTTAAAATATTAAAGTTGATAGCATTTCCGGTTACGGAAACGACAGTCGATTGTTTATACAGCAAAAGTCTGTCTCAGAAGTAACCATATGTCACCCGGTTTATATTAGTTAACTACGTACCGAATGATTTAGTGAGTGATTGCAACGTACCTACCCTTTGACGTGCCATTTGTCAAACGATACGTGGGCGATTTTTGCTAGCTCTCCCTAATGAAATAATTGACATTGAAATGTTCAACACATATACAGTTCATCGTCGAGCATGAGAGTGAACAGGGCATCCCCTTTCTAGATATGCGAGCTTTTCGTATCAATGCAAACATAATCTATAACAGTTCGAGTGAAGAAAATCCAGGTATGTTTCCCCATTTAATGGTTCATAGCAAAGTATTGGCCCAATAATTTTATCTTTGTAGATACCTGCCCACACGTTTACTCCAAATAGTTCTTGAAAAGTTGCTACTCTTATTCTCCGTTCTTTTCCTTGTGCCCAATACCTCACATTCTGGCGATTAAACATTATTTGTGAATCGAGACTCGTCGGAAAATAAAATATTATTTATAAAATTGTTACACTGGCCGACAAGATTTTTCTAACACAGGCCACTATTTTCACAATGGAAATACCCTCCCAATAATAAAAAAATTTTCGGAAAGCCCTAATACGTACTATTTTTTAAAAGCCTACTTAGAACCTTTTATATTGCCAGGTAAACAATTTTATTGTGGAGCGGCTAAAATAGGTTCATTTTACAACGGAAAAATTACCTAGACTGGGTTGTTTACAACATTAGACATAAAATATTAAACATCACTCTTCTGTTGAGTTTCGAATTGAGTGGTTCCTTGTGTATCGATAAGCAAGTGTATGTGAAGACGAGAATGTCGAGTCAAACACGCCGAAGTTGCAAAATTTCTCCTGACAAATTTTGTTATATTTGTGCAAAATTTGTGTGTTAATTGGGGATCAAGATAAGCGGTGGGCTCCCCATGTGTGCTGTGTTAGTTGTAGTGTGTCATTGGTGCAGTGAATGAAGGGAAAGAGAAAAAGTATGCCTTTTGCAGTTCCAATGGTATGGCGAGAACCCACCAATCATTCTGACGATTGTTATTTTTGCCTGACAAAGACTGAAAGTTATTCCAAAAAAGGAAAACAAATATAGAATATCTAAATTTACAATCTGCCATGCGACCTGTTTCTCATAACCCAAATTTGCCAGTGCCGATTGCGCCCTTTAATTGGCAAGCTATTGATTTGGGAGATAATGGAGATAACGCATCATCAGGCAGCTCATAACAGTGCACCGATCCCACTTTTAGCTCAGGTCCCAGTTCCGGCGAGCCACATTTGATTGCTCAAAGTGAATTAAATGATTTAGTACGTGATTTGGGGTTATCCAAGCAACAGTCAGAACTTCTGGGTTCCCGTCTTAAGGAATGGAACCTATTGGCCAAAGAAACAAAAATTACGAATTTCAGACAAAGAAATGCTATGTTTTCTAAATTCTACAGTATGGAAAATTCGTTGTGCGCATTTACTGATATAGACAGTTTATTGCAGGAACTTGATATTGAACATTCTCCCCGTGAGTGGGGCCTATTCATAGACTCATCTAATATATAGCTTAAAAGCTGTGTTATTGCATAATGGAAATTTAAAACCCTTTATATCAGTTGCCCATTCAGTTACAATGAAAGAAAATTATCAAAATATGCGCACGATTTTGGATAAAATAAACTACAGGTATCAATGGCAGATATGTGGGGACTTAAAATTTATATCGATTTTAGTGGGACTCTAGGGGGATTTACAAAATATTGCTGTTTTCTTTGTTTATGGAACAGTTGTGCAATAAATCAGCATTATGTAACAAAAACTTGGCCAGAAAGAAGTAAATTTCAACCGGGATCTCAAAATGTTAAATTTATACCTCTTGTTGATCCCAAAAATGTCCTTTTGCCTCCTCTTCACATTAAACTTGGGCTGATAAAAAACTTTGTGAAGGCTTTGAATAAAGATGGTGATGGATTTAAATACCTAAGACAAGTCTTTCCCCAGTTAAGTGATGCCAAATTAAAAGAAGGCATTTTTATTGGGCCACAAATCAGAAAATTGCTGGATGATGTCAATTTCATGGAAAGTCTTACCAGACAGGAACTCAGAGCATGGAATTCATTTGTTAATGTAGTAAGAGGATTTTTAAGCAACAATATGGATGAAAATTATGAACAATTAGTTAATGAACTCTTAGATGCCTAGAAAGCGCTTGATGCCAGAATGTCATTAAAAATTCACTTCCTCTATTCCCATCTGTCATTTTTTCCTAAAAATTTGGGAGCTGTTAGTAACGAGCAGTCTGAAAGGTTTCACCAAGATATCAGAACAATGGAAAGTCGGTACCAAGGACGATGGGATCCAGCCATGATGGGTGACTATTGTTGGTTTTTGAAGAGAGAAGTTAGGACACCTCACGAACGGAGAAAATAAAGTTTGATTAGTGTTTTAAGTTTATATTTTTCTCGTTTGCTTTTCTCTTAGATGTATGGTATGTTTAATAGGCGAAAACTGTAAACACGATCAATAAATAGGGTTAAGAATTTTCTGAAATCATTTTTTCTATAAATATTAAGTATCGTAACATTCGATATGGTTCTACAACTCTAACAAGAAAACCCTACGTGCTACAACTTTCTATTTGTCATTTTGGTATTTGGATAGGTCCATTCTATTAGATTATTCTATTCTGATTTGCGTTACAACAAAAAAAAATTGTCTGCCAGTGTTATTCTCATTGTATTTGTAAAGCAGCCAATCACAATATTGCAGTGTTCTAATGTTATCACCTTCGTATAAATGTTGATGTAAAATTTATTTGTTATTTGAAAGAACGATAACTGTGCTTTTTTAAAATTCTTCTTACAGTCTCTTTATTTGATTCTAACTCTTTTGCTATATGCCTAGTTGACATACTTGAATCATAACTTATCATAGCCAACACACTTATTTCCATTTCTTCACTAACAATAACACTATTTTCCTTTTTGGTCGGTTCTTGTATCATTTTTTGTTCAAGCTTCTTGAAGTAATGATCCTATGGGTGATTTCTGTCCGCAAACCTTTCTGCATAAGTTTGGCAAGCACGAAAGGAATTTTTCAACCATTCCCCGTAAATTAAAATCATATCAGTCTTTTCATTATTTGATTAAACCATTGTAATTACTAGAAAATATGACACAGAAAGCTCTTTTGATGACAACTTACAATGTTTAACGATCATATTTTGTTTTATCAAAAACACTATATTTTAATATCATGGATGACTAAATATTAAATGTGTATGTTTTAACGTTTTTGACCTAATTATTTTGAGACAACATATTAAAGTGGAATATCAAATTCTTCGTAAGGGAATGCTTTTTTCGACTGACCTAACGAGCCACCCTCTTACCATTGAAAAATATTGAGTAATCCAGGAAAATATGTTTATTTCGCATTTAAATCGATGTAAAAACGGGAAAATTCTATTTTTCTTAGACTACATGAGCATGAATTAACCGATTTTGATAATTCGCAGCCCTCTGGATCAAAAATTTTGTTTTATATGTCAAAATGTGACAAATGTCTGTTCGTAGAATGTTGTATAGAATGTAAATATGTAAATAAGCAAAAATATATAGTTTTTTCCATTTAAAAATCAAAAGTTAGTGGCAAAAAGTAACGAAACTAAGCAAGATATGGCAACACTATTACTATCAACAAATAAGAAATTTTGTTCTATTTAAACCACCAAAATTTAATTTTATTATCTTGAAAACGAAAAAAGTTACAAGGGTGAGCGACTTTTTTGTAGCACCCAGTATTTATATACTATATATATATATATATATATATATATATATATATATATATATATATATATATATATATATATATATATATATATAGATAGTGTGTCCAAGATAAGGATGCACAGCTTGGGAATCTCGGAGACGGTAAGAGATATATTGTCGGTTAAATTTGAAAAAAGTTGCGTATTTTGATGCCCAACAAAATCCCGTTTTACAAATTTGAAAATTCTAAGTCGTTCCGGAAACATCCGAGAAAGATCGAAATATTGCGATTTCGTTTTATTTTCTTTTGAAGCTCTTTGAAAAGATATGAAAAAACGGAAAACACTTTGTCATTCTCACTTTTTAAGCTGTACAAGGTGACGTTAACAAATTTTCATTGCAACGTTTCGTTTTGATGAAACCACCATCAACTTTGATTTTTCTTATGGGACGGAAAAAAAGTACACCCAGTATTAGATTGCGCTTTTCATTGCGAATTCAACGATGTTCAGCACAATATGGTTACTTATGTTTTTATCCAGAAAAATGGCTTTTTAATATATTTCTAGCATTTTATTATAGTAGGCCATGAAATCCTAACGATAAAAGGAAAAAAAAACAGTTGACAAGTTCGAATGAATGTATTTGTTTATTTAACAAATATTTAAACAAGTAAATGTTTGTATTGTTATTGTTTTTGTCGTTTTTTAATTTATTTTGTTCTACAATGGATGGAGGTAATTTAACAAACGAAGAAAAATGTGATATGCTATCTTACTACATTTTATGCCAAAGAAATTGTGAAGGAGCCGAGCGCATGTATTCTAACAAATACCCAGAGCGGAGACAACCTGACAAGTGTATTTTTCGGCGTTTGCTATTTAATCTAAAAGAATATGGATCATTTAAGAAGCCTGTATTATCCCGACAAAAACCTTCCAATGAAGAAAACGAATACAACGTTCTACAATCTGTTATTGAAAATCTACAAACTTCCAACAGGGGAATTAAAGACTAGACGGGGGTAGCTAGACCGGGTGACGATGAACGACGTAGACATTTTTGTGAGTGGTATACAAGGATGTGTGAGGACAGTCTTAATTTTCCTTATAAAGTGATTTGGTCTGATGAAAGCATGGTAACCAATACCGGTATTTTTAACAGGCGCAATACCCACTATTGGTCACAACGAAATCCACGTGTAAATAGCCCATCCAGACATCAAGATCGCTTTGGATTTAATATTTGGTGTGGGATTTTTGGTACCAAAATTATAGGCCCTATTTTCTGTCACAATTCATTAACTTTCAAGCGGTACCTTGAAATCTTGAGGCACGATTTAGAAGATGCATTAGATAATTTACCGTTAGGCGCTATACACGGCTGTTGGTTCCAACAAGTTGGTGCTCCAGCCCGTAACTCCGTAGAAGTTCGCCAATATTTAGCTGAACGATTTGAAGGAAGATACATTGGGATTTACAGTGAAACACCTTGGCCTCCAAGGTCCGCGGACCTAACTCCCCCTAACATTTGTTATAGTCAGTAAATAAATAAATACATTCATTCGAACTTGTCAACCGTTTTTTCTTCCTTTTATCGTTAGGATTTCATGCCCTACTATAATAAAATGCTAGAAATGTATTAAAAAGCTATTTTTCTGGATAAAAACACAAGTAACCATATTGTGCTGTACATCGCTGAATTCTCAATGAAAAGCGCTACTGGGTTTACTTTTTTTCCGTCCCATAATAAAAATCAAAGTTGATGGTGGTTCCATCAAAACGAAACGTTGTAATGAAAATTTGTTAACGTCACCTTGTACAGCTCAAAAAGTGAGATTGAAAAAGTGTTTTCCGTTTTTTCATATCTTTTCAAATAGCTTCAAAAGAAAATTAAAACGAAATCGCAATATTTCGGTTTTTCTCGGATGTTTCCGGAACGGCTTAGAATTTTCAAATTTGTAAAACGGGATTTTGTTGGGCATGAAAATACGCAACTTTTGTCTGATTTAACCGACTCTATATCTTTTACCGTTTCCGAGATCCCCGTGCTGTGCATCCTTATCTTGGACATACTGTATATATTAAGTTTATTTAGCAATATTTGATTTTTTTTTCTATAAACATTTATTAGTCCAATTTACCTCAAATTTTACACAAAAATCAAGTATTACGGAAGAATAAACTAATAAAATTTTGGTACGAATCCAAGATGGTGAATTAAAATTCAATTATTGTGTTTTATATAAAAAAACCGTTTGTTATTTGATTTTTCTATTATTAAACTTCGCAATTTTTAGTATTCTATACATTTTTTTTTATATAAGCAAAATTTGTACCTACAAATGAAAAATCCAAGGTAATCGTAAAATAAAAGTCAATTAAATCAAATATATCTTTTTTTTATTTAAAATTATTCTAACTGTACTTTATTAAAGCAATAAATATACATATTATAAAATTAGTACATATTTACACAATTTCTACATAAGGAACTAATTTTCTGAAGAAATACAAAAAAAACTGGCGTACATGTTTGTTTCATATATTTTATTATTATAATATATTCAATACTGTTTGTAAACATCGGCTTTTTAATCAATTGAAAAAAAGAAAAAGTTTTTCTCGACCAGAAAAAATTAAAATAAAACATTTCTTTCGATAACAAAAGCTGTACAAAAAAATTCCTTATATGTCTTGCAATTTTACAAATATAAAAAATATATTTATTTCTCTTATACCAGATTACCCCTTTTTCGTACAGCTTATGTGAATCACCAACTGTACTGACGGGCAATCGAAGTGATCGAAAGAAATGTTGGTCAAATTTAAAGTTTAAGAAGTTTCGAAAGAAGAATTATAGGAACATGCTTTTAGTTCTTATTTTAGGTACACGTCTTGACTACACTATGCTGGTGTTCAAAAACATGTAGCTTAGTTTTGGACTGCCGCTATCAATTTAGGAATATTGTAAGATACCCGTGTTGTCGTCTTGTCTTTCAGCTTCAATTTGAATTTTTTGTTTATTCTCCTATGGCAACAATGTAAAAAGGCATTATGTCATAAAAAAATCAATGAAGAAATGCCTAGACTAAATGCCAATCAAATCAAGCAATTGTTAAAACGAAAGCTTTCACGGCTGTGGTCAATTAAGAAATCATGGTTCTTGGAATTGGACCGTGTCAAAATGGAATCACCTTCCGACGTTTCGCCTTCGATTGCACGAGGCCAAGAAACCATCCCCTTTCCTTTGTACAAGAACATCTAGAAAGGGAATCGTGCCTTCTGATTCAATTTCCATTGTAAATTTTATGTTAGCATGTTGATTTAGATGATCAAGAAACCCAGGGAGGTTTTCTGGACCATGTAGCCATATTACAAAAGTGTCTTCTACATATCTGAACCATGATTTTGCTTTTAGTGGAGACGACTCAAAGGCTTCCTCCTCAAAAGCTTCCATAAAGATATTGGCTGCCACCGGTGACAGTGGAGATCCCATGGCTGCTCCTGAGGTTTGCTCATAGAAAGTTCCTTGAAAGACAAAATACGTTGATGTAAGACATGCTTCAATTAGATCTAAAAGTGAGTTGTCAATACTATTATGGTGAAATAAGTCTGATATTACGGAAATTGAATCACTTACAGGCACATTCGTATACAGCAGTTCTACATCAAAACAAAATTAAAAGTAAAATTATTAAGAATATTTGAAAGATATTTACTAATTTTGTAAGTAGCAGATCCTATTGCACTGACGATAGGTCGAAGTGGTACATTAACCTTATGTATTTTAGGTAGTCCATAGAACCGCGGGATCCTTGAGCTGTTTGGCCTTAACATCTTCTTCTCCTCTGTTGGTAGGTTGGTGCATTTATAAGGTTAGTTATCCGTCCTTCAATTTTGTTCGTCGGGTCTGCTTGGATCACTCTGTAGATGTTGTCGTCCAAAAGTAGTTGTATTTTCTTCACGTAATCTGTTTTGTCCACGACGACAGTGGCATTTCCCTTGTCCGCTGGAAGGACCAAAATATCTGTATTGCTGTTTAATGTTTTTATTGCCGTTCTTTCCGCAGCTGATAGATTCGACTTACGCGGGTTAGAATTTTTGATGATCTTCGCTGTTTCATACCTTATTGCGTCAGCTTCTTCTGCTGGAAGTCTTCTAATTGTCGCTTCAACGGATGACACTATATCTTCTACGGGTATGTCTTTTGATGTAATGGCGAAGTTTTGACCTTTAGATAGGACGGATTGTTCTGCTTCAGTAAGGATTTTTGTTGCTACAAAGTTTGGAGCTATCCCCGCTGTACTAAGCCGAGCTAGAAGAAGGTTCCAGGCCAGAAATACGGTAGCTTATAGACATGATGGAAGGCGCAGAAGAGCAACAATAGCAAGAACAAATTGTTTAATAAATTTATAAGTGAAAAGACGCAAAAGATCAAGGCCGGAATTTGCTGACGAACGTTTGAATTGGAATGATGAATGGGAAAATTCGACTTTTTAGGACGAATCTAGGTTTCGGCAGCGAGGGTCTGATGGACGAATAAGGGTTTGAAGGGAACTATGCGAAAGATATTTAGAATAGTGTATGGTAGAGGAGGATCTGTTAATATTTGGGGTGTTTGAGAATAAGGCAGTTAATCCTGAACGATATTTAAATCGTATTTTGCGACCAATTATTACCATTTACTTGGATGATAACGCAAGGCCCATCGTGTCCATGTGACAAATAATTTTTTTGGAGTAGAAGATGTCACAAGAATGATCTGTCCATTTTTTTTAATCCCGAGATCTCATCCCCATTGATGGACTTAATCGAGTTGTTGTGCTAAATTCTGAAAATAAATTAGCCGTTGCAGTTGCAGAAGAATGACCTCTAATTAACCAGCAAATTATAAATAACAGCATTACTGTTACAGCAAAGAAAGTGCTAAGCTGTACTACGTATAAGAAGTAGTCCAACCCGGTATTAAAATTAGTTTTTATAGTTAGTTAGTATAGTATACATTTTTGATATTACTTATACATTATATATTTTTGTAAAAAATTGAACTGGTTTCCAAAAAATTTAATTGAAGCTGAATGACAAGGCTACAACACAAGTATCTTACAATATTCTTAAATTGATAGTGACAGTCCAAAACTAACCCCAAAATTTCCCAAGAAAAAAACATTAACTTCGTATTTAACTCTATATCTCTGTCCAAAACCAAGCTATAGGTTTTTACATATAAGAATAATGTAGCCAATGTGTCTACAAAATAAAACTAAAATCATATTCCTACCGTTTTTCTTTCAAAACTTATTCCCCTTTAAGTCTGACCAAAAATTTTCTTTAAATCACTTCGATTCTTGGTCAGTGATTTTACAAGTCTGTTTATCTAATTAAAGGACATTGCACATTTTTTGTATTCCCTAAAACGTCCTTTAATATTTTAGTACAATTGTTGATATTATAACAATTTTTTTGCCATTGCATGATCCTCGGAAAATATAGGGTTAGCCAAAAATTAACGGGTCAAAAGTAGCAATTTTATAATTTTGTCAGACATATATTTCGGGCATCGTAAATTGTTTTAAACTCATTTTGATCTGAAGTTCTTCATCGTAAGATCTAAATTACTATTGTCAGATATCGTTCTTATGTATACAGGGTTAAACATTATTACGGGCATATTATATTTTAAATAAAACTATGGCGCAATGAATTAAAGTTTAATCTGCGTTGAAGGCTATATAGATCATAAAAAATCATATTATTGAAATAAATTATTAGTTGAACTATTTTATATAACAAAAATATTTTTGCACTTTGATGCTTTCTAATAAAACGTACTGTTGTTAATAGCACTTAAAATAATACGCATAAATATGCCTATAGATTACCATATTAACTAAAAACCTTCCAAAAAGTCTTTTTTTATATGTACAGGGTGTCCAATTTTGGTTGTAAATGCTATATGCCGTTATTTGCAAATATTTAGATTTTCCATAGCCCGCCTCGTTTCGGAGATACAGGGCCAAATTGAAAAAGTTGCATTTTGGGACACCCCTCGTATCTCGGTTATCTTTTAACGTATCGAAAAGGTAAAAACTGGCTTTTATAGAGTTTTTTACGTAGAATCCAGTGGCGTAGACAGATTTTTACTCGGAGCCGTCGTTTTTGATACATGATCCAAAGTCACGTTTTTTTTAAATAGGACACCCTATATATTTTTACGGAGTCCTATTCGTCTTATTATGAGCTTTTCAAAAATATATCGCTATCTATACATATTTTAAAAAATAAGGCTGCAATTTAGGTTTATAATAATATTTGTCTATATTTTTCATAGTAAGCCATGGACTGATTGTCAAAAATCACTGCCTTATCACTGCTTTGTCAAAAAGTAAATGAAGTTTTGATGTTAATACTAATAGACGTGTTAAATTAGTCGCTCTGATTATTACTTTTTAACAAATGGCTGCAAATCAATTATTTGAAAACTTTGAGCAATATGATATGCTGACCAGTTTCATAGAGAGTAAAAAAGCACAGATCAAAGAAATATAACAAACAGAATCGTGAGGCTGATGAAATTAACGTCTTAGCAAGTGTAAATGTAACGCCTGTAACGTCCTGTAGAAAAATAGAGAATGAAGTGGGTGTAATCAAGTCTCTGGTTCAAACGATTTTAAAGAAACATAAGTATAAACCTTATAAAGTCAGAGTGTGCAAAATCTACATCCTGGAGATGCAGAACGACGTATTGATAACCAAAATTTTAGAAGGACGGTTATATGGTCCGACGAATCGTATATAAGTAATTTACTAGGTACAATACGAGACACTGGTCACCTGAAAATCAACATTTGATATTTCCATGCGAGCAACAAGGAAGATTTGGCTTTAATGTCGCTTGTTTCATACTAGGAACCGAAATAAAATTTCATATTTTTGAAGGAGGTCTCACTGCTAATCGCTACCTTGAAATATAAGATGTCCCTTTAGCACATGTGAATCAAATATATTTCCAACAAGACGGAGCTCCAGCACATAACTCCCAAATTGTGAGGCGGTATTTAGAAGAGAACTTCCCCGAACGCTGGATTGGAACGCACGGACCTGCCGATGGCCTCCGAGGTCGCTTGACCTGTCCATATTGGACTTCTTTTTATGGGGTCACCTAAAAAATTTAATTTTTCGTACCCGACATAACACAGTTCCAGACCTGCGTAACACAACTGAGCAGGCATTTTTGCAAATACAAGCACGCAATGTAGTCATTTCAAATGCTGGGTAAAATTGCAAGAGTGTGTGAGAGATGACTAAGAGAAAATGGAAATCAGTTTGAGCAGTTCTTTTGAACATGGCTAATTACGAAAAATAGATATACTTAATATATTCTTAAAAACTTAAACTGTAGCCTTATTTTTAAAATAAGTATAGATAACTATACATTTTTGAAAAGCTCATAATAAGACGAATAGGACTACGTAAAAATATACAGGGTGTCCCATTTTAAAAAAACGTAACTTTGGGTCATGTATCAAAAACGACGGCCCCGAGTAAAAATCTGTCCACGCCACTGGATTCTACGTAAAAAACTCTATAAGGTCCAGTTTTTACCTTTTCGATATGATAAACGAAAACCGAGATACGTGGGGTCCCCGATTTCTGATCCTACAAATTTCGATGTAGGGTGCAATGGCTAAAAGTATCCACATAATAACATACTTCAATTATAGTAGACATTTCAATATGCAGTACGTCATTTTTTGCATCTTTGTCACAGTGAATTTACTAAAAAAGTCACGTCTTTTCTTATTTCAACTTAAACTTGTCACGTTGAAAAATCCTTAAATATTACATTTCGAAACAGACGATTAAGTCAACAAATCCAGCTTATTATTCTTAATATATTAGCTTAAAAACAAAAAATTATCATCAACAACAAATAAAGAGCATATCAAGATAACCGAATTCTTAATAAGTACGATCCGGGACACCATTGAACTCATATATGCCCAAAAAGAACATATTACCATAAAGTCTCTCCATCAGAAACTAAATTATGATATGTCCAATCATTTCAACTATTCTATTAGTTTTCTGCGAAATTGGCTTTCGATGGAAGAGAAGTAATAACTGCAAGTATCTCGTGGTTTTACCAGATGTTTTCAATAAAAGAATTACATTTTTGAGGGAGTACACAAAAAATATGAATTCACTAGAAAACCGTTTCACTCCAGTCTTCCTTGATGAAACATGGATATTCAGTAAAGGTGTTCTTTTAACCCAAATCATAAAAAAACTAATGTTATTATAGGCAACCTTTTAACGGTATTGCAAAGATAAATAATGTGAGAGTGTGAGAAAATAAGCTGTCGAAAACGGCTAAAAAAATCAGTAAATTTTGCATCATAAAAAATATTTATATTTATTTTTTTGGGATTAAAATAACTTTTTCACATCCCCGCAATAATCAGGATTATAAATCTTCAAAGATAGTGTAACTTAATTGATAAACACGACCAGGATTTGGGTTAAAAGCCAACCGTTTTTAGTCGTGAAAAAATAAAAAGGTTTATTTTTTGATACTTAACAAAAATAATTACTTGACCAAAATCCTATATTATTTATCTTTTAAATGCTGTTGAGAAATTGTTAATATTAAACTTAGTTTTTTTATAATTTCGATCAAAAGAAAAACTTGAATTCGTGTGATGAAATGTGGTGAAATGAATCCATGTTCATAAATATACTAGACTTCTAAATTATATATGAAAAAACAGATTTTCTTTCTTTTGCTCCCGTGTTAAAACTGTTGATTTTTTTTTGGTTATAGATACATCGTCATCAACGCCGGCAATGAGCAAGGGTTTATCAAGGGAATTAGTTTAGTCTTTGTTCCTATTTTGCCGTCCAAATCATTAATTATCATGGACAATGCAAGCTACCACTCTGGGCTCTGGGACATACCCCGAAAATCCTGGACCAAAAAAAGATCAATTTTATCGCTTTCCGAAAAAAATATTGGCTTTCCAAAGGCAGCAAATCTGGGATTTGGCACAAAAAAATCGTAGTACTGAAAAAAAACATTTTATTTAGGAATAAGTAAAACCTTTTGAATTTATGGTTCTCCGCCTCCCACCATACCATTGTCAATATAACCCCATCGAAATAGTTTGGCCAGAGTGCCAAAGAAAATATGACAAATATATTTTTGTCTTAAAAGGAGTACCCTCTGAAGTTTTGGCAACGTAGGAAAAGTGAATTAGCTAATAAATCATTGGCAGAACTACATTCATCACACCCAAAAAGAGAATCTAAAAGCTTGGAAAGTAGTCAGAGTATGTGATACTTTAGATATAAACCCCATCATAGTGACCGATTCAGACGACGAAGATGAGAGCGACGATCTGCTTTCTGACATTGACAATCTTTGATTTATATCGTTGGATATTTATTTAAAAATATTTTTTATTTATTAATTTTAATAATTTTGCTCCACATAAAGTTTTCTATTGTTACACTATTTCTATCAAAAATTAGTTTATATTGCATTTAAAATATTTTGGAATGTCCTTTTGCCCTTGTTAATAATACTTCTTTGAATCTCTTGTCCGATTTTAGTCAATTTTTACTTAAATTAAATATCCATCTTGAACTTCCTCTCGTTGGGAAAGCTCTTCTTTCGAACGCATTTGCAATATTCAAGAAATTCATGCAGCTTTTTGTTATTTTTCTGGCTCCGGCTAAAAAAAAGGATATTTAGAATAATAGGCTCTTTGCGTTACCAACTTTTTTAACCCAGAAATGTTTCAGCTTTTTATTGTATAATAGCCTAATATAAAATTTTAGAATAAAATTATATTTTGTACGTTTATATGAATAAATCGCATTTCATATTGTTTTTCTTTTCTTTATTTAATTATATAATTATATATAGTTTTTGTTAAATCTCTGCATAGCTTAAAATTAGCATTTATCCTTCTTAATGACAGCCATACACCAGCACCATCTTGGACACGATCACGGCCAAATGACAGCATAGGATCGCCACCGTGATTGCTTAAATAACTCGGTATATTAACCGTTAACAGCTAAGAAATACCTTCTTTCTGTGCTGCCGTTACGTCACTGCATATCCGAAATAATTCTACTATAAAACATTAAAGGAAGTTTCGTGGGACTCAAAACACGTTAAACTTGTGCCGTATCCTTTTTACATGTATTGATGACACACACCCAACTCTTCTACATTGACAGGTAATAAAAAACCATACCGGTAGATAAAATAGTATACCGAAAAGTTCGAACTATCTTTCCCATATGCCTAACCCGCTCCACTGCCTGCTCACCCTGTGACTGGGCTGCGAACTGCCGAAGAAGAAGCCCCCTGGGGGTGAGAGCCACCTCGCTTTGATCATGTCTGACCCTTTTTCTCCTATCATTATGGCTGGAGCATTCGTGTTGCCTGTCGTCACCTTCGGCATGATACTAGCGTCTATTACTCTAAGTCTGTCGATTCCGTGAACCTAAAACAGAAAGAAAGTTCCACTATGTTAAAGAAAATAAACTCCGGACATATTGCTTCAACACTGTGACACAGATTAACAACCAATCAGATACCGCACTCCTGGAAGTTTCATTCATAAACCTGTCTACTCGAACACCATTAGCTGGGCGGAGAAGTCAGATATGTACTCGAAATATTTGGATTTATTCTCAGCAGGACCTTATTAAAATATTTTGTGGGTAATGTTTAACGGATTTTAATATACTTATATTGAAAAATTAGTGTATACATAGTAGTTATGCACATACAAAGAGGTTTGAGTTTTTATAGATTTATGAAAAAATAAGAGCAAGGTTAAAATTTAATATTATTGTTAGATCAGTTATATCGCTGACTTGAAAACATTGTGTTTTAGTATCATATAGAAAGGGTTTTAACGCATGTTATATTCATTTCACTTATTCCATTGGCGTGCGTGTGAATAACGTAAATATTTTATGCTATTCTACTTTCTCACGTCACAAAAATGGACTATTATGTTTTTAATTTTCACACTTTTCTGGTACGCAAATTCAATTTTTCTGTTCATTTATATTTTGTGTAATATAAATATATAAGCAAGAAGATGATTCAAGTGTAAGCTACATAACCTCTGACTTTTATGCAGATCGTTTATTTTATCTAAAAGATCTGATCTTTATTGATGCCAAATTTTTAAAGAAAATGTGTTCACTTAAAACCAAACTGAGAAAGTCGAAACCACAAAAACAAATTTCTTTGGAAGTCGAGAACATCGTAGAAAACCTTTCTTCTCAGTCCTTTGATAATAGAGAAATCGCCCTTTTGAATAAAGGTTTGAATTTTGCAGAGCCTCCAGTTTCAAAACAGATTATCTTGAAAGAGTAGACCATTTGATTCAAACTGGTCCCTACGATTTAATTTAAAACAGTGTAAAAACCTTGTGTCCGATAAACTAAAATTTAAACTAACACATAGTAACCCACAGTTATCTAAACTGTATTGCCTTCCCAAAATTCATAAACCTGGGAAGTCCATGAGACCTATTGTTTCAGCTGTTGGATCACCAACGTACAATATTTCAAAATGGTTAGTAGAAGAATTCAGCAGATTAAATATCTCGTAAGATAACTTTGAGGTTACTAACTCGTTAGAATTATTAGATAAAATTAAGAATGTTCAATTAAAAGAAGATGAAATTTTAATATCTTTTGATGTAAGCTCATTGTTTCCTAGTGTACCCATACCACTAGCTTTAGAGTACTTAAAGGAACTACTTGAAATCAATAATTTGAAGAAAAAAATTATTGATGAATATTTACTTCCCACAAAATTATGTGTGAATCAAATTTTTTTCAGTTCAAGAATAAATATATAGTAATCCCAAAATGTCATAACCCAGTCAATTTTATAAGAGAACGTTTTAACAATGAAATGAATCAGATAAAAATATAAAAAGTATTTAAAAACGTAGGTTTTAGAGTAGCCTACAAAACGGAGAACAGTTTGAAAAATCTCCTTGGAAACCCTAAAGACAAAGTCGACTTGAAGGAGAGGAGTGGCATCTATGAAATTAGCTGTAATGACTGCGATCTAAAATATGTTGGGCAAACTAAACGCTCCATAAACATTCGTTTTAAAGAACACATGACACATTTAAGATACGGAAGAACAGAAAAGTCAAGCGTTGCCCAACATGCTTTAGAAAACAATCACCAAATAGGAATGAATAATCTTAAGTTGATTAAAAATGTATCTAATAATAGATTATTGAATGCATTTGAGAGTATAGAAATAGTTAAATGTGGTAAAATAGTCTCGTCCCCTCTATTGTTTACTTGACAACGGTGCAATCGGGCGCAACCAAGTGTGACCACATTTACCTTTAGTTTAGGATATCTTTAGTTTATATCGTCTGCTGATGATGCTAACTTGGTTAGCGAAACGCGCGTCCAGAATATAACAAGTTGTAGTGTAGTGTGGTTAGAACTCTTGTACAGTTTTAATGCTAACATGACAAACATTCTTTATGCTTATATGCTCTATCAATAACTAAAAAGTGCAAAATAACTATATTTTGTTCAACGACTATGCAAAAAAGTGTGATTCGCTTTTTCCTTTCTTTGAGAAGCATGTACGTTTAATTGATTTTAACAACATTACATTATTTTGTACTATTTAGTGCGTTACTGACAAAAGCTGGTTTTCCTAGTTTTTAAAAACTATAAACAATTTTTTATTTTTACACACTTTACTGGACTTATTAAAACAAAACAGATTAGCCCAAACTTTAGGTTAGTTCAAATCCATGCAGTTAGAAGTTGTCTTACTTATTCCATATTTGATGTTTGGGCATAATTTAAAATTAATTCAATAAGTAGATTTAACATTGACATATACCACCATTTCAAACTCGTGCCAGTTTATCCTATATTACATTTAACTTCTCTGCAAAATTTAAAGCCAATTGAATAAGATTTTTTTACATTAATTTTTAAAAAAAATATTTGGCCATCATTTTGTTCCCCCCTCTGAAATTCGTACTACAACCTTTCCAGTTTGTCTCTATATTACACTTAATGCTTGCACATAATTTGAAATTAATCTAATTAGTAGTTTTTTCAGGCTGATTTTTTAAATATTTTATTAGGCCGCCATTTTGTTTTGCTATCTTAAATTCATACCAAATATTACAAGGAACGCTAAATCGTGAAGATATATAAAACCTGAGATTGTAATTTTTTCACGATTACAAACATTTAATATAGCCGCCATTTTATTCCCCCATCTTGAATTAGTACCACAGTTTTATTAGTTCATCTCTATACCACAGGAAACAATTTGAGATCAGTCTATTAAATAGTTTTTTTAGGCTGAATGTTTAAATAACTTATTAAGCCGCCATTTTGTTCCGCCATCTTGGGAAAAGATTTAAAAAAAACTCGAAGAATGATTTTTTCACGATTTCAATACTTTCCTTTTACGAGGAAAGTAAAAACATTATTAGTTTTTTACATTTTTTACATTCTAAGTACGTAATATGAGGCCCACATAACAAATTTGAATATTTTCGGACAAATCAATTAAAAGATATTGAATGGAAAAATAATTTCTGCTATTAAGGCTTTTAGTTTCGGAATCTCGAAATCGGTTTATACCGGGATTAAAAACGCGATCTCGAAAAATCCCTACATTTAATAACACCATGCCACGGAAGAAATGGACTGTAAACGGTCTCACTTACTTTGTGTATCGATCGTTCGATCGCTTCTTTGTCTGTAGTTTCCACAACTTCAGTTTTATTGTCAACGGCTCTCAAAACACTTACACAATTAGTAACGAAGTTTGTTTAGTGTTTTTTAAAATATGAATTAATATAGCAAAGGCTATAGCGTATTTAGAGCTGTTTTAGCATCTGTCTTAAAATTTTTACAAATTGTTATTTTCGATCAAAAACTACATAACATTTAGAAAAACGTATCTTCTTATATCATTGAGAAAATCTAAAAAAGCTATGAGATAATTTGTAGTTTGTAATTTTGCAGTGTTTGGTAGCACATACCCATACCACTGACTTTTCTAGAAGTGTTCATATTTTAATATTATTTTGTATAATAATATCTAATAGAATCTTAAAATATTTAAATTTATTCTGTATTTTACTTCGGCGGCTGGCGCTTTGAAGAACAAAAAACGCCGCCACTGCTCTACGTGTGAAACAATAATGCCAGTCTCTAGCCGACCCAACGCTGCTGAGTTGATAGATTCTCCACCCAAATTGAAGTTATGTGATGATCTGCGCGCCGAACGAAACTGCGGTATCTGTATTAATCTGTGACTGTGACTTCTTCGGATGATAAAATTAGAATGCAGGGACAAAACCTTTTTTTACCCGATTTATAACGAGTTTTTCATATTTGCCTAGATCTATGTTAACACATTATTTTTTCCAAATAATTTTTTTAACCCTAGCCCCTACTGTTTATAGTGGCATGCATAAAGTTGAAATATACGCGTTTTCTTAGCAGCTGTATCCAGACACGGATTTTCTATTAGACTTCGAAATAGAGCCTCAAGGGGACATTTTTGTAATTTATTTGTTAAATAAAAATTAATAAGGTATAGACATTTTTGTTATCGAAATCATTCACACCAATCATAAATGGTTCATATTTTTCATGAATAAACCCAATTTAAGACCAACGCAGGTATCCATCTAAATAAACTAATTCTTTCAGATATCACCAATGACAATAATCTAAAGGATTTGAATCTGGGGATCGAGGTGGTCAAGGATGAGGCCCACCTCTTCCTATCCAGCAGTTTTCTTAAGTAAGATTTAAATACTTCTGGGGCACCATCATGCATGTAATACATGTGTCTTTTAGTTCTCAGAGGTAAATGTTCTGATAGAGGAGGCAATTCTTCTTGTAGAAAATGAAATTATGACTCACCAGTTAATTTTAGAGTAGAAAATGTAGCCCAATTAAACGTATAACGACAATTCCTATCCAAACGTTAACGGGAAACTAATATTGATGTCTAGATTTTGTTATTGAATGTGGATTATCTTCAGCCCATACATGCCTGTTACGAAAGTTTTGAATTGCTTTTTTTGAGATACTAACTTCTTCCAAAAAAAGAAATTTTTGAACAAAAAAGGGATTATCGGTATTCATTTGGTGAAACCATTGGGAAAAATCATTACGGTTCGAAATCTCTTGCTAAGAGAGCTTGAACCCTCTGTATATGATAAGAATATAACTGCTGTTCTTTTAACATCCTGCATATAGTTGGCGCATCAGTATTTAATGCCGCTGCAATTTTCCTGGTACTTCTCTCAGGTTGCGTTTCAATAATATTTAGGACAGCAACTTCAAATTCGGGTGTTCGAACTTCGCGGTGTCCGCCAGTATCAAAACTTCTTTTTTTGCCTGCTCCCTAACTGTTGACTTTTGACGCAACGTTTATACCAAACTGCCCTTTATTATAAATAATGAATATCAAATTCAAATTCCCTATTCTGCTAGTTTTTCTACTATTTAGAAATTATTTCTAAAACTCCAAAAATTCCGACATTTTGCTAAATAACTTTTAAACGGTACATCTGACGAGGAAGACGCAAAAGGTAATTTTTGTGTAAAAATGTCTAGGCTATCCAAATGAAAAAATGTCAGTGTCATAGTATTTTTTTCTTTAAGAATATGCAATGCAAATATCGTTCGGACGCCACTGGTAGAAATAAAAAAACTTGATGTACACCAGAAAATGTGTCTTGATGCGTAGAAAATCTGTACCAAATTTCAGGAAGATATCTAGAATGATATTCCAAATATGATAAAAAAAGTTTTTTTTGAAAAGTTTAACACCCTGTATCTCAAAAGTTACTAGGTTTAGGACAAATGTTCATATGAAGTTTTTTTCTTAAAATAAACTCAAGATTCTTCCCTTTAAGTGTTTCGCACTTGTTTTGAAACACCCTGTTTAACAATAAACTCATTAGGGAGGTACTTCCACCCTAAACATCTGCCCAAATATGTACTGTTGAAAAGTTGATGAAAGAAACTGAAGTTACTATTTGACTTTAATGAGCATTGAAATTGAGAGTAAATAAAACGTGTAGTTAGGGATAATTCTATAACATTGAGGTTAAAATTAATAATACATAAAATAGTTATCTACAATTAAATCTTTAAATTATTTTTGTGCAAAAACGACATAATTGCAGTATATACTTTTAATTTTTGGAGGGATAATAGATTAAGGGGATTAAAAGTTCCTTTGTGTTATCAATATATTTACTGCATTCAAAAAAGATATGATCAAGGTCGCACTTAACATTACAAGTCTCACATTTATCTGACGATAGAATAAGGATTTTTTTTAAATGTGCTGGATAACTGGCATGAGCAAATTTCAATCGTATTATTGTTGTTATATAACGTCTGGATAAAGCTTTATGCCAGTAACTTTTTGGAATGTTTTCGTGAATAAGTGAGTAACGTGTTGGAGAACTTTTACAAAGTGTTTGCCATCTTATATTCCACTGGTTTAAACTTAAAGATTGGAGTAAATTATGTGCATCATTTAGAGTTATTTCATTACCAATTGGAATACCATTAATTATGCTGTCTTTAGCCAGAAAATCCACATACTCATTTCAACTTAAACCTGTATGTGCCTTAACCCACATAAAGTAAATTTTATAAAATATCTATAATTATTATAATTACTATAATAAATAAATAGTATTTTAGTAAGTAATTGTCAAACGACAACAAATATTACGTTTCTATAGTAACCAATTGGTTTTGTTCTCTCCAGGCCTCCCCAACTAACAAGAAAACTTAGAAGCCGTCTGGTATTATTAGAATAAAAAATGTTAAATCGTCAATAACTCTAAAACTACAAATTTTTGGAATAGACAACTTTATTCAAAGTCACCCTTATTTTAAGATAAAATTATAAAAATTGGGGGTTTCCATTTGACAAAAATAACCTATAACGATTTTTTAAAGTATATTTATATTGTCAGTTTTTGATCACCCTATATTTATTTATTATAAAAATATCAGCACAGCCCACTAAAGTGGATCCTTTTGGACAAGGGAGCCACCCGCAAATAAATAATAGAGACTTCGATAAGCAGATATTTATAGTTATGTCAAGACCTGCAAACGTCATTTTTTACATAAAATTCAAAATATCTCAAAAACAGTTCAAATTAGGTATAGGATAGGATACATGAAATATACCTAGAATTTTTAGAGGAAAAATTCGATAATATACAGGGTGTTCTATTTAAAAAAAGAAAGTGGACGTCTACTTCCGGTTTAACCCGAAGTGCCGCCATCTTGAAAATATTTTGCGCGAATTACCCCCATCGACTTTAGTTAGCTGCCAAAATTTCAAATTTTTCCAAAGCTACTTTCTGAGAAATCGATCGCCGCAGTTCGTCGTGGGACACCCTGTATATATATATATATATATATATATATATATATATATATATATATATATATATATATATATATATATATAAGAGAAACAGAAATTTCAATTTCTGTGCGGTTCTTGGTCGTAAAAAGTTATATAAAACGAAACCAGTAACGGTAAGGATTACTCCTTCACCATTTTGTCGAGAATCGACCAAACGTCGTGGGACACCCTATATATATATATATATATATATATATATATATATATATATATATATATATATATATATATATATATAAAAGAGAAACAGAAATTTCAATTTCTGTGCGGTTCTTGGTCGTAAAAAGTTATATAAAACGAAACCAGTAACGGTAAGGATTACTCCTTCACCATTTTGTCGAGAATCGACCAAAACATGACGCTATGTTTGTTTCCAGGGCCAAGATGCCAATCTGCTACCGTGGTATCTGCCCCGGCAAGGCTCATCAGGCAGTTTCCTTGGGGGGTATCGGTATTAAAACCGAAATACCCAAACCCTGAAACAAACAAGGTGTCATGTCATTTGACCTTGAAAGTCGACGAGGGAAATAGGCGACCAGTGGCGCCATCTGTAGGTACTATGGTGCAACTAAATCGCTTTAGATGCGACCTACTTTGGACCACAAGACGACACATGTTTTGGTCGATTCTCGACAAAATGGTGAAGGAGTAATCCTTACCGTTACTGGTTTCGTTTTATATAACTTTTTACTACCAAGAACCGCACAGAAATTGAAATTTCTGTTTCTCTTTTATTTTTGCACAGATGTGTCGTCTTGTGCTTCAAAGTAGGTCGCATCTAAAGCGATTTAGTTGCACCATAGTACCTACAGATGGCGCCACTGGTTGCCTATTTCCCTCGTCGACTTTCAAAGTCGAATGACATGACACCTTGTTTGTTTCAGGGTTTGGGTATTTCGGTTTTAATACCAATACCCCCAAGGAAACTGCCTGATGAGCCTTGCCGGGGCAGATACCACGGTAGCAGATTGGCATCTTGGCCCTGGAAACAAACATAGCGTCATGTTTTGGTCGATTCTCGACAAAATGGTGATGGTGTAATCCTTACCGTTACTGGTTTTATATATATATATATATATATATATATATATATATATATATATATATATATATATATATATATATATATATATATATATATATATATATATATATATATATATATATATATATATATATATATATATATATATATATATATATATATATATATATATATATATATATATATATATATATATATATATATATATATATATATATATATATATATATATATATATATATATATATATATATATATATATATATATATATATATATATATATATATATATATATATATATATATATATATATATATATATATATATATATATATATATATATATATATATATATATATATATATATATATATATATATATATATATATATATATATTGTTCCGGATTGGCCGGTACACAAACACGTAGAATCTGAATGCACTCCTTTTATTCAAAAACGCAGGTTACAGGTAAAGGTAGAGACTGGTTATACTTAACAATCGTAACTAAGGTAACTTTAAGCTTGTCAATGTCAAGTTTTTAACACTTCGAAATCTCAATTATAACTGAATCCAAATGAGGCCTCGCGGCGCGCTTATATAGCCTTTAGAAAAGGATGGAATGATCTAGAAAATTCCAGAATAATCCAAATAGTACAGGGTGAGATGAATTAAGCCTAACAGAACATTCGAGAACGATTTTTGACACTAACATAGTCGTTACATGGATAAAAATTAAGGTAAGTCTACTTCAATAAAATAACAAATAATAAATAAATTCATCTAAATCTTAACAAGTCTATGACTAGGGCTAAATTCGTAACAATATATATATATATATATATATATATATATATATATATATATATATATATTCAATAGTAAGAAGTAGTAGAGTTCTAAAAAAAGAACTTAGGATAAGCTAACTAACCCTTAGTTCCGAATCGACAACCGCTATAGCATCTCTTTTCGGTCCCATCTTGCAACTGCCTGCTTGATGGTTTTCTGGACCTGTCTGCCTTTTCATAGCGCATTCCCAGTAACTGTCAGATCCAAATGTCAAACTCTGGCAGCCTTGTACGGGGGTTTTATCTAACTGGAATCCATATCTTCTGAGGGCTAAAAAGTTTTAAAATCTTAAAACTGATGAAAAAAGCTGTACAGGGTGGATAATCGAAAACATTTTTGGGATAATTGTATTAATTGAACTTTCTGCTCCAGCGGGGAAGAAAAGGGTGTCTTTTAAAGAGCTTTATATTCATATTTCAGTGACACCTACAGTTTTGAAGTTTGATTGGTATTTTTTCGAGAAATTACGTTATAAAAATTAAATGCCTTATAATTTTTCGTCCTGTTTCAGTCCAATGTTAAAAATGGCTACCACCAATCTCTACACAGCAATAGATCATCTGTTTAAAGTTAAATGGCCCCACAAAAAAAGTCGAGTGGAATCAAATCAGTAGAGCGAGAAGGCCGCTCAGTAAGTTATGTTCCTCTATACCTCTCTGAAATATGTTTGTTCAAAAACTGCTGTACTGGCATGATGTAGTGTGATGTAATACCGTGTTGTTGGCATATCATGTTTTCAGAGCGGTATCTTCTTCAAAATTTTATTAGCTATATGCGAAAAAACTTTTTTTACAAATAATCTTAACATTATTATATGCTTATTTAAACTTATATCTACAAAAAAGAAAAAACAAACGTTCCAAAAAATACATTAAAGTAGATAATGCCCTAATAAATAACACCAACACATTTGAAATAAAACACACAAATACTTTACCTTTAGATTCAGCTAAACGTAATGCGAATCTTATCCCTTCCACCATGACTTTCACGTCATCGGGATGTGTGAAGTAATTGGCGAAAATCAACGGATGACTCATGGGATTTGTGTCCCTCAGTCTTATTTCCCCACGAGATTTGGGATGCAGTACTGCAGGAATTATTTGTATCTGTCTGGAGCCATTGTCCACCCGTTCGCCTACCATGCCTGTTCTAGCGCAGCTGGCGAGGAAACCGCCGAAAAAAAATTGGACGTCCGGATGGTCCAGGTTCGGATCATTGTATTTAGTGTTGATGAATCCTGTTACCTCGGAAATACCTAAAATGTATTGCAAACTGAATGTAAACTATATTTGTTAACACTAGAAGCGTCCACCTAGGCTTTTAATCCATTTTCAAAGTCATCTGTGAAAATATTAAACAATTTGATGCGTATTTTGAAAACCAAAAGAAAATATTATTTAAAAAACGATGAAACATGTTAAATATCTTTTTTTTCAACAAAATAATTTTTGCTTATAATGTTGAACGTAAGACCAGGAAAATTTAATATTTTAATATCTCTAATGAATTGAACTGACTACCATAGTTTCAGCGTTATATTATATTTATAGAACATAATCCACTGGGGACAAATCCAGTGATGGTGTGGGCCACTCAATATGCCCTTTTCTGCCAATTCATAGACCGTTATGTTTCAAGTAACCGCTACATAAACCAAAGAACCACAAATTTTATTGGAATTCTTAGCTC
>JAUTXW010003921.1:0-66726 GCA_030620095.1 Kuschelorhynchus macadamiae
CGATGAAAATTTTTTAAAGTATGAAAACCAGATTAAAGGATGTTATACCTCAATTGAAAAAGTTAATAAACAGTTGCTAACGCTAAATCAAATAAGTAAAGATTTGCAATTTTTAAATGAACATGTTAAAAAGGAAGACAAAAAATTAAGTGATGATATCAACAAAATTAATAAAATAATGGAAACAAATATAAGAGAAGTAATAATTGAAAAACACAAGGAAAAAATTAAACAATTAAGAACTTTTATAAAAAGGTTAGATGATGAAAAAAAAAAAAAAGAAATCAAAATAGCATTCTTAACAGTAGAACAATTGCCCAACTCACTTTGGAAGAAAATCAACAATATATTTCCTTGGAAAATATAATGTCCAGTGTAATTAAGAAATTAGAACAAGAATTAAATAAAACAGGAGGAATTCAAAAATAGTGATAGTAGATCAACTACTTTCTTAACTGGAGAGATAAAAAAATCCTTTAATGCGTTAGAAAAGGAGATTACTAAAATTAGTAAAGTTTTAAATGAAAAAAGTTATACAATACAAATTGATAAATTGAATGAATGGGAAAAAACATATAAAAGTTATATTTCGAATTATTACAAAACATAGAGAGTGAACTTCCTTAAAATTGAATAAACAAGTTTGTTGTCATGACAACCGGTAAACAACAAGTCGTTAATGAATTACATAAACCTGCTAGAAAAAAACTACAAACGCAGAAGGGTGGTAGTGAAAGGGTTAAATGATCTTTTTCAAGCTGATTTGGTTGAAATGTTACCCTATGCCAAATTTAATAAGGGATTTAAATATATCTTGATTACCATAAATGTATTTTCTAAGTATGTTTGGGCCGAACCGGTAAAATCTAAATCTGGAAAAGACGTAACAGCGGCCGTGAAAAAAATATTAATCAGTGCAAAAACTCCACCAAAAAACTTGCAAACGGACAGAGGGAGAGAGTTTTTCAATGTAAATTTTCAAAATTTGATGCAACAATTTCGAATTAACCATTATAGCACGTTTTCCAATTTGAAAGCGGGTATAGTAGAAAGAGTGACCAGGACTTTAAAGAATAATATGTGGAAAATATTTAGCATTCAAGGAAATTACAAATGGTTTAATATATTAGCGGATATTGTAAAAGATTATAACAATACAAAACATTCTTCAATAGGAATGAAGCCAAAACAAGTAAATAAAACAAATGAAAATAGAATCTTGAAATCTGCATTTACTCATGCTAAAACGTTAGATATAAAATCTCCAAAGTTTAAAGTGGGTGATCACGTACGAATAAGCAAGCATCGAGAGTCATTTTCAAAAGGTTACACACCAAATTGGTCAAATGAGATATTCCACATTAAAGAAGTTAAGATGACAAACCCTTGGACATATTTAATTCAAGACGAAGATAATCAGGACATTCTGGGTGGTTTTTATGAGCAAGAATTACTAAAAGTAAAGCATACCGATGTGTATCTTATTGAGAAGATTTTGAGAAGGAAAGGAAACAAAGTTTATGTGAAATGGTTAGGACTTGATAAAAAATATAATACATGGATTGATAAAAAAATATTGTTTAATTAAATTGAAATTAAATTTTTGTTAAATTTGTTTTATTTCTGTTCCTCACTTTATGCTTTAGCTGATACAAATTACAAAGTCTTAATGTGCTAATTAATTTCAAATAAAATTCACATTTAGGAAACTAAAATTTTATAAAGTAAAACATCAAATACAATTTTTATTAAAACGTCAAATATATTTTATTTCTATGTTCCTCAGATAATATCGAATCTAGAATAAGTTTACAATCATTTATTCTTTTTTCAAAACGGAGTCTATCTAAGTACCACATCTGAAAGTTACTCCTACGGGCTTGTCTGTAAGCAAAGCTCCACTTCACTAACGCATGCACCTTATTGTTCTCTTCCAGAAAAGATATTGTTTTCTTCGTAATATTTTCTTTTTGATCCATTTTCATTGTTTTCTTCGTAATATTTTCGTTTTGTTCCATTTTGCTTCAATTTGTTTTCCATTTGTTCAGGATATAAAGCAAGTAATTCCATCATAGTTGAAACATTTTCACTGTTAGGATTTTCTGTTGGACTTATTATATTATAAACATGCGTACACAAGTCGCCACAATCAGCTGAAATATTATTTTGAAATATTTTGAAATATGTATTGAATTCTTGCCTTTTAAGTATAGATAATCTATAATCAATAATTTCCTTTAATCGCCACAAATTGTCCAAAGACTCTTGTCCTAAGTATATGAAGTGTGGGCCTTTTGTAATTTGTAGAACAGGGGTATCATTTATTTTCTGAACCTGCAGATGAATGTTGTTTATATTCACACTGGTTTGATCAACTTGAGGAAAGTAGAAATTGTTTACAATAATTCCTTGATGAACACAAATGTCTTTCCAATTTTCTTCGGTTAGTGCGATTGAAAATCCAGTTTTTCCACCAATTACAATTTTTGGAGAAAAATCATTTAAACTAATGCCAACAAGAACAAATTTTGACAAAGAATTATTTAAAAAATAAATTTTTGAATTAAGAAGCGTTTCCAAAGGTTTATGAACCACGGCGTTGTTCATAATGACTAAACGAGACTGAAACATATTGTGTTATTCTTGTACTTAAATATTCTCATCCCCACTTTCTTTAAAGTTTCGATTAAAATGGATTAATGAAAAAATAGATTTCCAGTTTGAAATTTGTAATAAAGATAAATAATTAAAATGGTAATGTATAAAAATAATGCAAAGTTTAATGTAACACTAATGATGGAAAAGTAATAATTTTTGAATCCGTCATAATAATTGGTACAGTTGGGGGTTAAAATTTGTAACTGATTATTTTTAAACTCTAACCTTTCTATCCAATTTGTATCAAAAATAGATCGATTTGGATAATGATACAAAATTTTAAAAAATTTATTTGCATTTTCATTTCCATTTATTCGTTCCATCCAACTAATTGTACTATTGTTAATTAATCCAATTTTCATAAATTTACAATATTTACTTAGAGTGACGTCTGTTTTATTAGAAAAACATATTTCACACTGTGTTACGCCAGGGGGATGATGAACATAAAAAACATTTTGGAAAATAAAATAAAGAAGAATAAATTGAGATCTACTGATAGTCATTAAAACAAATTAATAATTATATTCCAAATTTATTAACATTAAGCAGATACTTTCACCACGAAAGCAAAAGCAGTTGTAAAAAAATAACAATAAAATACTTAATTTAAATATATGTAAAAGTTCATAAATAAGGATATTAATAATACTATATAAAATGTGTAGCTTGAAGACTTATTTTGAATGGTTACAATTATTCGATTCCTATTTTTCCATAAACAGTTATTTAAATCACAATTCCTAGCAAATTTCTTATGCACCACAATAGGATCATCATAACTTAACCAATCAAAAATTTCAATACCACAATAAAAACATTTACAAATATCATTGATTGAAGTATAGTAAAAGCCAGCTCCAGCTAACACTTCTGGTCTCAATTTTCCTTTCCATTTTTTAAAAGTGGAAAGTCGTTTTTCATATGTTTTAAAATAACTGTTAACAATTTCTTTGTCAAAAGTTTCTAAGCACATTTTGTGAAAGACTAACTTTGGTTTCAAAAACAACAAATTTAAATACCTTATAATATTTACATAAATATATCTAAATCTTCATGTTCTGCATTCCATTGATACAAAGCAATATCTTGGTGTCCCCAAGCTAATGTATTAAAACTATAGGGAATTTTATACCGCTTATCATCTTCGGAACTCAAAGCCAATTTATTAATTAACTCTGTAAAAATTGTATGTTGTCTAGATCGAAAAACATACATTGAACAAAAGGTTTTAGAATGATTTTCAACAACATCTTTATAATGAATAAAATCCAACTGCTTTTTAATTGCACTTTTTTTTAACACCTTTTGCTTTTTTTGTTAAACTGTTTTCCGTTTTAATACAATATGCTTTTGCTCCAGTACCAAAGAAAGCAGTAATGGGTTCACCAGCATATTCATCTTTGAATTTTCCTATAACTGACTTTGTAATAGGCATTTCATGAATATTATTAAATTCATAATTAGATGTGTCAAATTTGTGAATATTTTTTATCATGTCAGAATAAATATTTGGAGTTGTGACTTCTAAAATGAACGAATCGGTATCGGTGTATAAAAGTGAAATATTTTCCTGATAAAGAGGTTTTAAAAAATTATAAAAGAAATCATACATGACAGTTTTAGATATATCTAATATTGAGAAGCCTACATATATTGGTTTATTGTAAGTAACTTGAATCTTTTGCATTTGAATAGCTACCAAGTTTTCAGAAAATATTGTTAAGTCCTTGAAATATGGTTTTGCAATTAAATTCTCAGCACCATCTTTTCTATTTTTTTCCCACTCTGTAACAAGTCTTACGTCAATTCTCCTATCAACATTTTCCATAGTCTTCCCATAAATACTATTATTTGCCAACTTGTAAGTATTACGATCAAATTCATTCTTTGAATCATTTCTTAATCTTGAATTCAAGTCTATATATTTTTTCAACCAATCAGATTGAGAAAACTGTAAAACTCTATGAACTTTAGTTAACTTGAGTCCATGTTCCAAACATTGTTTTAATAATTGATAGTGAATAACATATTTTGATTTATCATTTAAATTGGGTATTAATTTTATGCATTTAGAATTTGGCGGTTTAAAGTTTTCTGGACAAAACGGAAAATCGTTATGATAGGAATGTAGACTTGTAGGATATTCTAAATCAACTTCTAAAACATATCCCTTATTAGATTTTTTAGAAATATTCATAATATTTAAATCATTGATTTCTTTATCTGTTAACCAAACAAAATCTCCCGTTGGAATGTGCTGTGACATTGCATAACCATACAAATTTGTTGCATCATAATAAATTATGTATTTAGTTGGCTTTAAAGGATCAAAATTTAAAAGAAATGGATTATTAGCTTCAGATTTTCTACAAATTCAAGAGCTCACACCACCGCGAACGCTTTTTTTGAAAAAGTGTATCATATCTGGATCAGTTAACAATTCTAACTCTATTCCAGTATAACGCAAACACGCCTCCCAGGATAAACCTGGAAAAGTGTAAAAATGAGCTGGATCGAGCTTATATGTGGATAAACAAGTGCTTCTAAAATTTTCAAAAATATCTGCCAAAAGTAAAGTATCAGAGAGTAAGTAAATGTCGGAGTATTGACCAAGAGATTCACATTTAAACAATTGCCAAACCTTTACAGCTCTTTGGTATTCTGCATCACTGATGTGCTCATCCGTTAAAGTATTATAAAATTGGTCTTTCTGAGGTAAAGTTGTTTCTTCTAATTTTAAATAATCATCAATATAACTGTAAGGAAATACACCTTTTTGCCGAATAAGTTTAAATCTTTCTTCATCATTGAAAATTTTTTTTATTTCCTTACATTGTTCATCTTTTAAGCTTTCAGAGAGTTTTGATAAAGAATGGGATAGAAATTGAAAAGAATCAATAAACCTTAATGATATATTTTTTTTCTTAGCCTTTTGTGTCTTTTTATCAAAATAGTTATCCACATGAATAAGCTTTTCAAATGAAATATATTTTTCCTTGTTTTGTGCGATAACTGTTAGTTGTTCTTTGTTTAAGCATAATTTTTTAAGAAATAGATGAGACTCATAATTACGCAAATTATGCAATATAACTGGAATAAAGTTAGGTATTCTGTAATTTATGTTGCAGAGTGAATGAGCTGGACCTCTATAAAGACCGGTTATATGACAATGATCTGCAACCCTGTCATTTAGAAGAGGTTTATTACAAATATGACAAACTTTTTCATAGTTATGATAAATTTTGTCCAGTTCGTTCAAAGGGATCATTTTTTTAGGAGCCTTTAAATATTTATTGTATATGTTATACACATCTCTTTCTAAAGAATTTATAAATAATGTATCACAATTTTGACCTCTATATTTTTCAAATTTAGAATAATTATCGTCGAAGGAACATTTAATGTAATAGGCAAATGAATGTGGAATATGTTCATATTGTTTTAAGGTGTATGAAGTATTAGGATTTTTATCAACATTGTAATTATTTAAAGGCTTTAAAATGCATTCAAAATCTGCATACACCACGAAAGGAACTTTCATTTGTTTATGATAATTTACAAATTTCAAAATATTATCATATGAATAGTTTCCAAACTTATCTTTTATTAATTCTTCAGAAGGTAGGTTAATTCGTAAATGATCACAATCATAGCTATTGTGTTGTAATAAATTTTCTTCTGTAGGGAAATATTGTAAACAACCATCGCAAATATATTTTTTTCCGTGATGTTTAGAAATTTGTGCAGAAACTAGTTTTGATAAATCTTTAATATAGCAATAATGAAAAGTTTTTTCATCATCACTTATTAACAATAAATTGACATGTTGATTTTTTTTATTCGATGAATAATAAAGTGGACCAATTACTTCATACCGCTTTTTAGGATTTATAATTTCTAATCCATATACATTAATAGAAATGTTATTTTTTTCTTCAAAAATCTTAATGTTCTTTAGCAACATTGGAAATTCTATACCTGACATATCCAAAACAGAAGAGTAGTGTGGGTAGGATGAAGTTTCAAAATTTAATCCGCTTGGTTGGTGAAGAGCAGACACAACTGCCCAGGCGAAGCAAAAGTTGTCATCATTCCTAATGTTGATCACAGCTTGACGTCTCTTGATCTCTTGAGGAAGTTCGATAAAAGATGAGGCTCTCAGCGGATTGTGCTTGTTAACATTAATTTCCAAATGAAGTAAATTCATCAAAGACCATCCTGCAACGTAAAAATTAAAAAAATTACTTTTTTTGTTGCTGTTGTAAAATCGAAAATAAATTCTTTACCTGAATCTCTTTCTGCAAATTCGTCAGCTTTCTGGTCAATAATGGTGCAGATTTGCTCTAACAGTTCTTTTTTCTGATATCCCTGGCAAATGACTTGGAACGGCGCATTAAAAGATTTGACATCATAGCTGTCGCTGCTGGGGTTAAAATAGAAACCGAACAGTTCCATATTTAGCTTGATACATTTATGTTTCTGCAGTTCTTGATCTATTAGATGTGCAATTTTGTATTCCAAATGTTGAAAATATTCTTTCACATTTATGAAGTTTTGGTGTGAGGAAATCCTATAAGATATTATTCGTTCCCTGAATGCTGACTTGATAATTTCAACACCTTCCTCCAAGCCTATTTTGGAATTGTTCTTGTGCACACTAGATCGAAGATGTCCACCCCATAGACTTTGGTTTATATTTTTCTTGCATTCTTTACAATATTTTACAATATTTGTAGAATCTATAAATTAAGAAAAAAATATTTTACAAAATATAACATGAAAAATAAAATGTTCTTACCTTTAACAAGCTTTGGTTTTTTCAACCAACTGTTGAGTTTTGTGGAATTTCCGTTAACATGTTTTTTAATATGTCGCAATAAATTATCCTTTCTAGTGAAGACTTTATTACATGTTACACACTTATGCATTTCTGAAGTTTTCTGGATAATAATAATAAAATTAATATTATGCAATTCTATTTAGTTATAGTCAAATTTTGAAAAAAGCAATTGCATTTTTGAAGTTCTTTGTATAATAATAAAATTAATATTGTGCATTTTTATTTAGTTATAGTCAAATTTTGAAAAAAACAATAGAAATTAATTGACTTTATGAATCCATTTCTTCAAATGAGTCAACTAATTTGTCAAAGGCCTATTTAACATAATTCACCGTACTTTCGTCTCCCTTTTTAATTGTGATCAAATTAGTTAAATTTTGAATAGCGAAACCCAGACACTTAAGGTTTGCTATTTGTTTTTTATTTTTTTTATTAATTTTAAATTTTTTTTTAATGATAAATGATGGTTTCGAAATTGAATTTTGTTCAACTGGTGAATTATTAGGAGAAATATCCGAAGTTAAATTTGCTTTAATTTGTTTTTCTTGCGAATCAGAATTTACAATAGCATATGGTGAATTAATAGAAGATATAGCCGAACTTAAATTTTGATCAATTTGTTTTTCTTGCGAATCAGAATTTACAATATCATATGGTGAATTAATAGGACAAATAGCCAAACTTAAATTTTGATCAATTTGTTCTTCTTCCGAATCAGAATTTTCACTAAACAAAAAGGGAGAGCAAATTCTCGGAGAATTAATTGGCGATTTTAATGTTAAATAATTTGGATTAGATTTTTGAAAACAAACAATATCCTCATAGCTAGAATTTTGAGTTTCGTCAATGTCATTCAGTTCTTCAAGAGTTTGTTTAGTTTTTGTTGTAATTAAGTCCGTTTTGTTGTCAATAATGTCATTAAGATCGCCAAGAGTTTGTTGTTGAGTAGCTGCAAATAAATATTTTTCGTTTTTGTGTTTGTTGGCATTATTCTGAACTTGGCTATTGTAAATAATTTCATTCAAGTCCTGAATAGTTTGTTGTTGACTAGTTGTAAATACGTCTGTTTCATTGTTTTGTTGGTTTGCAAAATTTTGCATTTGAGTACATGTGTATAAGTCAAAGTCATTGTCAATTATTTTGCTACTCGATGCCAAAAAATTGTCCATTATGAAAAAAATCGTAATAACAAATAAAAATGCCACAAATGTACATAAAAATGTCACCAATATATATAAGAATTAAATCTTGCCAAATAAAAATGTTAGAAATAAAAATAAAAATTAAAAAATTACCAAATAGACACAATGTAAACACCAGAAAACTCGCGAGCTCTGCACAGTGTGAATGCAGAAATCAATTGCATTCGTCTCTTCGCTGAGGCGATTTTATATGCAAAAGTTAATCACATGTGTCCTACTTAAAGTTGAACGACAATCTCTAAAAACCACTTTCCCAAGCCAATCAACAACCTTACCCCCCTCCCCCTCCCCCCTCCCCCCCCCCCCGGACCCCTGAATTTCCGAGACTCAAATCCCGGCTCCCCAATTTCGGGCTACCCTCTTCAGGTTAAGTTAAGTTAGGTTAGGTTATGTTAGGTTAGGTTAGGTTAGGTTAGGTTAGATTAAAAAAGAAGAAAAGAAAAAAGGAGAAGGAAAGAAAAAGAAGAAGGAAGGAAAAAGGAGAAGGAAGGAAAAAGGAGAAGGAAGGAAAAAGGAGAAACATATAAAAAAGAGAAAGAAGGAAGAGAGAGAAAGAAGATAAGGTGAGGGTGAGGGGGGGGTTAAGGGGGTCTCCACCCTTATGGCGGGTTGGCGGAGCAGGGAGGGGGGCGAATTATATAAATATAGGTTATAAACGTAATGGGTAGATAATGTCAAAAATATTCATTTTAAACATAAATTGTAAAGATAATAAGTAGAATACGTCAACAATATTAATTTTAAAAAATGTCAACTGTTACTATAAGCGGTTATATATTTTCAGTGCTATATGCAAAATACTTCTTTTTATTCTAACATCTGACACTGTATTTGTAAATGAAATAGCTAATCATATGTAAAAAAAAAAGTGTCGATTATGTCAACTGCCACTAGAAGCACTCATATATTAGCATAACATTTTGTTAACGCTTGTTTCTGTATTCAATTGGGTTTTCTCTTACTTGATGCAAATTATATTAATATTATTAGTATAATTAAAAAGTAGTAGATTAGGCTATGCCGGTCCGACAATCAAAACCGTCATTTTTACATGTAAATTCCCATAAGAAAATTTAAGCTTCGATTTGCAAAAGTGGTGCCATTTTAGGGCGTGGCACTTTTTGTGTAAACCCATAACAATTGTTTTGTTATGTAATGTGAAAATTAGTATGTATTAAAAAACTTGTTAGATCATTGTTGTCGTTTCAATATAGGAAAAGGAAAAAATGTGTGTCAATTATTATATATATATTTACATTTACTTTTTTTTACAAAATTATTTGTTACCAGAGTTTTCACAAACACAAATTATAAAAAAAATATTATCCTCTTTTTAAAATTACAACAAAATGATGTCTAATTACATCTTTGAAGATTTGTACCAAATAGTAATATCTAGTGCGACATACAGGACAATTGTTTACCATTATAGAACAACAATTTTCATCATTCCATCTTAAAATACATTTTAAACAAAAAATGTGGGAACATGTATTTGGTCTACATGAATCATAATATTCGATTATTTCAAAACAAATAGCACAAAACACTTTTTTCTCTTCACTCTCAGTTTTGTTCAAATTTTTTAAAACAATCCCATTATTTTCTTCTCGAACTAATGGTATATTTTCTTCTTGAACTCCTGGTATAATTTCTTCGAGGCTAATTGTCTGAAGCGGAATGGATCGATTTCTTTCTCCAACTGATTCACTCATTTTATTTTAATATTATTATTAATTGATTTATTCAACAGATTTTTTTCTTTAGTTATGTCACGTTCCATCCCCAAGAACTGCTGAGCCAGCGGATCCTATGTCAACGAGGCTGTTATAATATTACGCTTCAGCGGAGCCGAGTCAGTCAGTTAGAAGCATCCATTTTTATAACTTATAAATTTGTACTTTTAATATAGACATTTTTTTTGTAAAATAAAGTTTTTTAAAAAGGGAAATCGTCGGTCGTGTTAGTTAACTGGCGCAGTCGGAACGGATTTTCGGAAATCGATACATATCGACTGTATTGATTTTTCCGTTTCTACGGATTAACCGGAAAAGAACAATTTGTTGTGACGTTGTCGGAGGTGCTTGAAGCAGAGTGAAATTTTCCGAACATCGAAAATTTCCAATCTATCGCAGAACTGTGGATTACCATCGAACAGCTGACCAACGGAGGATAGGACTAATATCGCCTGTCTTCGCAAGGACAAAGATTTGGGGAAGGACCTCAATCGCCCAACCAAAGCTTGCCTTATAGAAATGACCAGAGTTGCCCTTCAAATACTTCTGTAAGTGTAATTGATTTACTCTTGATGTCTATTGAAAATATTGTCGAGGAATTACAAGGTTTAAAAATTTCGACACCTTCAACTGGCTATGTTTCTAATACAAATTTAGAGGCATTAGATTTAAATACAAACACAAACTCAAATAATATTAGTGAAAATTTAGAATCTACAAATTTAGATATCAATAATCAATCAATAAATAATTTAATTACCAGCAATATGGCTCAATTTAAGCCAGAGTACCTAAATTGCGTCCCTGTTTTTGATGGAAATCCGAATGATTTAAATAGGTATCTTTCAACTTGCCAATCACTTATCGATAGTTTTTATGATACGAATAATGCACAAAATTTTCAAAACATTTATTTACTTAACTCTATAATAGGGAAACTTACTGGCCATGCAAAATTAGTTGCAAATATTCAAAATGTTGGTACGTGGGAAAGTCTGAAGGACACCCTGCGTCGTAATTTTGCGGATCATAGAGATGAAGCTTGTTTAAATAGAGACTTGGTTATGATGAAACAATTACCGAATGAAAAGCCTAATGATTTCTATGATAGAGTATTACACATTTTAAATCTGTTATGTTCATATATAGATTCACATGAAAATACTATATCTGCGAAACATTTAAAACGCGAGCTATATAATGATCTTGCTCTTAAAACTTTCTTATCAGGGCTAAAAGAACCGCTTGGTACAACCATAAGGTGTATGCGGCCAGAAAACTTAATGCAAGCATTGCAATTTGTAACCCAAGAATACAATATACACTATTTTCAGAATCAAACCAAATCTAGTCCAGCAATCCCAAAAAATAGTAACTTTAGGCCCATGCAACATAATTTTAATAGTTTTCAACCCAATTTCGCATAAACCAAAATCGGCCTTTTAATTCGCAAACACCACACAACGCTTTTAGACCCAGCTTTCCAACACAACCTATAAATGTGCGCCCTAACCCAAATAGGCCACAACCAAAATATTTTTCGAACTCTCAAGTTTTCGGCAAACCTGGCAACAGAACAAACGTTTTTAAACCAAACCAACAGAAACAATTACAAACACCCACGCCTATGTCGGGGATAGAGACGTCGGTCTTTAAACCCTTGCCTAGCACATCAAATTATAACCCTCCAAAACTAGTTTTTGAAGAGGTCTATAACGCCGAAACTCAAGATCTATACCAACCAGAGCAACTCTCATATGACGATTGCCAATATTGCCAATATAATCAAAATGATCAATATCAGTATCAATATTATGACCAAAATAATTCTTATTCTTATGTAAATAATGAATATAAGGCAGCAAATGTCCAATCTGACATATATAATACCGCGCCTCTTGAACAATATTCTTATGAAGAAACAACCGAAAATAAGGAAAATTTTCGGAACCCGACGCAACAAGACAAAAAGACTTAACTGAAGTAATTTCATTTAATATGTCTAATTCTAGCGAACTCTCCTATATCGTATTTCCCGAAACAAATTTAAAAATACTAATAGACTCAGGTTCGACTAGATCATTTATCAACCCAAATATTGCCAAAAAATTATATCCCAATTGTATAATTAATGACCCATTTTTGGTTTCAACAGTATTCCAAAAATCGGCTCATCAGTACAGCGCTTTTATACCTTCATCAAAAATATTTAATTTACCCGTAAACAAGAATATGAAATTTTATCTCTTTAAATTCCACAATGTGTTCGACGGTCTCCTAGGACTCGACAATCTTAAACTTTTGCAAGCCAACCTTGACTATCATAAGGGATTCCTAGAAACACCTTATGTGCGCGTTAAATTGCAATTTCATAAAACACAAAATCAAATACATTGTATAACAATTCCGCCTCGTGTCGAGCAAGTTATAAAAATCAAGACTTCCATAAAAAATGGTGACATAATAATACCTCATCAAAAATTACATAACTGCGAGATACCGGAGTGTTTATCAGTTGCGAGAAAAGGCATTGCGATAACAACAGTGTTAAATAACACTTGCGAGCCCGTAACGTTAGATCTCTCAGAGACGATTACCGTGGAAAAGTTTAATTCAAATGAATTACGTGAGATCGAGTTAAATAACTTTGATGACTGTCCCAAATCGAAATTAGATTTTTCTAAATTTCGCATAGACCATTTAAATGATGAAGAAAGAATTAAAATTTTAAAATTAATTCATGAATACTCGGACATATTTTATAATGAAAACGACCCGTTAACTTTCACTAGCAAAATAAAACATCGAATTAGAACGTCAGATGAGATACCGGTGTATACAAAATCATACCGCTACCCCTTTATACACAAAAAAAGAGGTGGAAAACCAAATAAAAAAGATGCTAGACCAAAAAATTATACAACCTAGTAGTTCTCCGTGGAGCTCACCCATCTGGGTGGTCCCTAAGAAGCTAGATGCCTCGGGGGTGGCTAAATATAGGGTAGTTTTAGATTATAGGGGTGTAAATTTTAAGACCCTTGATGATCGTTATCCTCTGCCTAATATTACAGACTTATTAGACAAATTAGGCAAATGCCAATATTTTACAACCTTAGATTTGGCTAGTGGATTTCATCAAATTCAAGTACACGACAGTGACATTGAAAAAACGGCGTTTAGCACCGAGAATGGGCACTATGAATTTTTGCGAATGCCATTCGGGCTGAAAAACGCCCCCGCAACGTTTCAGCGGGTAATGGACAACATTCTTCGCGGAATTCAGAACGAAAAATGCTTAGTATACCTAGATGACATAATAGTGTTTCGTACATCACTTTAAGAACATTTAGAACGATTAAGAAGTGTTTTTCAGCGTCTGCGCGAGTCTAATTTTAAAATCCAATTAGATAAATCGGAATTCTTGCGAAAAGAAGTAGCGTATCTTGGCCATGTAGTCACAGCAAATGGCGTTAAACCAAACCCGGACAAGATAGAAGCTATCAAAAAATTTCCGATTCCTAAAACAACGAAACAGATTAAGGGTTTCTTAGGATTGTTAGGGTATTATAGGCGATTCATTAAGAACTTCGCGGGAATAACAAAGCCACTTACTAAGTGTTTAAAAAAAGGTGCCACTATAGAACATAATAAAGAATTCTTAGAATGTGTCGATATGTGTAAAAATTTGCTAGTAAATGAACCTATACTACAGTACCCAGACTTCTCAAAACCCTTTAACTTAACCACAGATGCAAGTAACGTGGGTATTGGGAGTGTCCTCTCACAGGGTGTAATTGGACAAGACCTGCCTGTAGCGTACGCATCAAGAACACTAAATGATTCCGAAAGGAATTATTCGACAATCGAAAAAGAGCTCCTGGCAATTGTCTGGGCCACCAAGTATTTTCGTCCGTACATATTTGGCAGAAAAATAAATTTAATAACTGACCATAAGCCACTTCAATGGCTTTTCTCCTTAAAGGATCCTAGCTCTAAATTACTAAGATGGCGAATTAAACTAGACGAGTACGATTACAACATAATATACAAAAAGGGTAAATTAAACACAAACGCCGATGCTCTTTCTCGAATTGAACTGCATACAAAAGAGACAACGGAAGACTTCCCACTAAAACAATATATCGAAGAATTTAACCGAGAATTACAAGAAAACCTAAGGGAAGAGGAAAATCTAGACCAAATGTCTACCGTAGCACAAGCTGATGATAATGACCTCGCACAGGTCAATGATATGAGAGCACATAAATCAGCTGACGACAAAACACCTGATGAAAATATGACAGTACACACCAACGAAAGCGAAGATCCTATAGTAGGAATCCCCATCTGCGATATTCCCGTAAATTATGGTTCTAACGAAATAATTATTTCTTCAGTACTGCATTCCCAGCAAAACCAAAAACTACCATTTTATTTGAGAAAAAACGTCGTATCAATATTCAAATATCCGAAAATAACTTTGACCAGGACATATTAACTTTTGTTAAAGAATTAATAATTCCCGATAAGCAATACCACTTATATTTCGAAAAACCGGAAATATACGAGCCATTTTGTGAGGTCATTCGAAAAACATTTAAATGGCCATCTTTAAAATTTAAAAGATGTCTAAATAAATTGATAGACGTCACCGACAAGCAAAGCATTCCCGAAATAATACAAAACTATCACGAATCAAAAACCAATCATCGCGGCATTGATGAAACATTAAACCGAATTAAAGATAAATACTATTGGCCGCACTTAAAAAACTCTGTTCAAACATACATTAACAACTGCGAAATTTGCCAAAAAAGTAAATACGAACGTCATCCAATTAATATGCAAATGAATGTCACACCCACAGCTACCAAACCATTTGAAATCATACACTTAGACACATATACACTTGAAAAACCCAAATTTTTAACTATAATAGATAGTTTCTCAAAATACGCCCAAGCATATGCACTCAAATCTCTCGCCGCCACTGAAGTGGTAGACAAACTACTGTTGTTTTTCTCTCATCACAGTATACCTAAACAAATCATAGTCGATAATGGTGCCGAATTTAAAAATACTATGGTGACAGAACTTTTAAATCTACACAAAATTAAAATACATTTTTGTTCCCCTAATCACGCCCAGTCGAATGGTTTAGTCGAACGATTCCATTCCACTATAGCGGAGCATATACGCTTACTTAATAACCAAAATTTTAATAAAACACCAATAACACAAAAAATGATATACGCAGTTCTAGCGTACAATCATTCAATCCATTCAGCTATAAATTTAAAACCAATCGATGTAATTAATGGTCATATCTTCCCAAATGACCCGTTTAATATTAACTTAGACCAAATATTATTAAGTGATTACATTAACACCCACAAAGAAAAATCACAATTAATGTATTCAAATATAAACCAAAAATTAATCGATCATAAAGAAAAACTTATCTCAAAAATCAACGAAAACCGCGATAACCCTGAATTATATAGCCCAGACCAAAAAGTCTATATTAAGAAACACATAAGACAAAAACTCTGACAAATTTGCAGATCCTACAAAAGTCGAAGCAGTGAATCAAAATCGTAAAACCATATCAACTCAGTCTCATTCTAAAATTCATATGGATAATTTAAAACGCCCACTTAGACAAACGTACAACTTTGACTAAAATATAAATATTATATTTCAGCCTTGTCGGGGCCATTATCGGAGACGAAGATAAAGTCACGATCAGACAGCTAGACGACAACCCAGGAATTTTGCCGTTAAAACTAGGACAAGCAAAACTTAAAGAATACACCTTCACACTTATACATTATTATGATTTAAATCCCATTATAGTACAAATTAACAAATTACATTATAAATCACAAAACATAACCAACTCCTTAATTACTCACAAAGAATATTATGCTGAGTCGACTAATTATTTAAAAATATTAAAAATTACACAAGATAGGGTAGAAAACAAATTAAAAGAAATTATACCTCATCCTCAACGAAATAAAAGAGGCTTAGTAAATATAGTAGGCTCTGTTTTCAAAGTAGTGACAGGAAATTTAGATGCAGCCGATGGCGAACATTATGAAAAACTAATAAAAGAGTTAGAAGAAAATCAAAGTAAATTGGCTGAAAACATTCGAGACCAAAACTCAATTTCCTCAAGCGTCATCGACAAATTTAACACTACTATTCAACAAATAGGCCAAAATGAAAATCTTATCGAAAATAGAATAAATCAAATTAGCATAATCGTGCAAAAAACTACATATAGGGAAAACATGCACTTTATTAAAGATATTCTAAACCAAATTATCAATTTGTATGAAATCATAGATCTAATCCTACAGGATATTGAAAACTCCCACTTTTCCACTATGAAAAACTAATCGAAATTAACTGTTTTATACTAAATAACAAAATAATGTACCTATTAAAGGTACCAATAGTTGCTCCTTACAATTTTGAATATTATCATTTATATTCTGTACCAGAGTCTGTTTAAGGTTGTCATACCGCATGATAAATATTTAATTAAAAATCAATTACACTACTCTCATCCAGGAACACCATGCCAAGAAATACAGCCCAATCTGTTTATCTGCGAAAATGAAGAATTGAAAGAAATAGACCAATGGAGCCCCTGTGAAATTCAGCTGTTACAGCCCAGTACAAGCACCTCCACATGTAAACAAGTTGACGTCACTGTAACACGACCAGTCGCAAACCAACTAGATACTTCTAATAAATGGTTACTCATTGTTCCTAGAAGTACAGCCATCGACATAAAATGTTCCCAGGAAGAAGAACATCAGAAGTTACACGGAAGTTACCTAGTTACTCTGCCGACCGGTTGCCGAGCCAAATTTGATGGAATATCATTAATCAACAACGAGAGTCCAACCAAATTCGAGAAACAGCCAATAATCTTTCCTGATTTTGAAAAAACGCAGCCATACCTACCACTACTGAACTTAAGCATTCACTTGCAAAAAATTAAGCTAGATGAATTACATGCACTAAAGAACAAGATTTCAAAAAACCAAGCACGAATTATTTTTGACAAAATCTCAAAATTACCCAGCTTATGGACAATTATAATTTACATTATTTTAATTATACTATGCGGCTATGCATTGTGCAAAGTGATGGTTCAAAGAAAGTTCTTCAAGAAGACAACCACCCAGCCAGAAACTAGCCGCCCACCAATTGAACTACCCCATACCAGGTGTAGTTAAGTCTGAGGAGGGAGGAGTTATGTCACGTTCCATCCCCAAGAACTGCTGAGCCAGCGGATCCTATGTCAACGAGGCTGTTATAATATTACGCTTCAGCGGAGCCGAGTCAGTCAGTTAGAAGCATCCATTTTTATAACTTATAAATTTGTACTTTTAATATAGACATTTTTTTTTGTAAAATAAAGTTTTTTAAAAAGGGAAACCGTCGGTCGTGTTAGTTAACTCTTTTAACAGTCACTCGTACCTTAACATACTAAAATGATCTTGATGCACCTATTTATAAGACTTAAGAATGCAAAATCAAATGTGGGAGAACAAAGAGAAAAAATTAAAAATATGATGCGAATGAGAATAAAAGGGGAGGAAGTTAAGAATGAGGAACATGAGAGAGAGGAAGAGGAGGAGGAGGAGGCGCTCCCCTATTATAACTACTTTTGTTGTCGAATGCTGGGACCAGTATTCCTTTAAGACCAACGTTTTATGTGGTCTTTTAAACAACCAAGTAATTGGACCCTATTTTTTCCAGGGAAAATTTAAATGCAGATCAATATTTAGACTTTTTAACAACAGCATTAAGTGAAGTGTTGGGTAATATGCCCCTACAAAAAAGACACGGATTGTGGTTTCAGTTGGACGGTGTTGCTATTCACAACGTGAGGGCAATAAAAGATTTTATTCAAGAAACTTTTAGAAGGAAAGCAGTTGGACATGATCTGGTTCGTTACTGGGGCCCTCATTCTCTTGATTTAATCCCATTAGGTTTTTTTCTTGTGTGGTTACCTCAAACAAAATGCATAAACAGAGACCATTTCGAGACATTGACCAGCTTAAAAATACCATTCGCGAATGTGTTAGAGATATAAGTCCACAGTTTCTAAAAAATGCTGTTAAAGATGTTTCTAGAAGAACTGTAATATGTATTGAGCGTGATGGACTACATACAGGTATGTAAAAACAATAGCGCTGTTTCTATTGAAGTAAAGAAATTAAACACTTTAATGTACTTAGTACAAAAATAAAATCATGGAAATTATCAAAAAAAAATAAATGTTCTTGTAATATTAGGTATATTTCTGAATTTGTTTAACATTTTTTTGGTATATTGTAGTTTTAAAATAAGAAAAATAAGCAGTTTAAGTTGCTTTACTCAAAATATTATGATCAAATAACGTTTAAATTTTCCACCAAAAAAAATCCAAAATCTTGATTACACTCCTAAACCAGTTAATCGTAATTATTGATTTTTTTTGCGTTATAAGACATTTATTTACTGTAAAAAAATGTTATTTGTATAATCTATACCTAAAATACTTAAAGGCACGGTATCTTTGCATCATGCTTGAAATTTAAGAACTGATCTTTATTTTTCTTGGAAAACAGGATTTTTATGCCATATTACGGTATAAGAAATTAATTTTTTGTTCAATCAAAACAATTTAAATTTTTTCTTGTAAAGTTAACATACTAATTGTTTTGATTAGACTTTTCTAGGTATAGCCATTACCAGAATGTTTGTATTTCCTTGAAATGACAATTTATAAAATCATTATTCGCATAGCTTTTTTAAAACGACCTCTACGATATATATATATATATATATATATATATATATATATATATATATATATATATATATATATATATATATATATATATATATATATATATATAATATATAATAATATAAATATTCTTGTGAATATAATTTTAAGTTAGTAATAGAAATAGCTAGTAATGCTGTCAGTTTGATATTTGAATTTTAATTTAATTGTTTTAATATTTTTGTAATTAAGTAAAGTTTGTGTTTTATAAATAAAATAATTTTTTAAAAAGTGAATTTTGAAGTTGTCGTGATAACAATTGGCGCAGTCGTGGTAGGATTCGTCAACGTCAACAGAACAGGAGAACTCCAACTGTGACGGCGGATTCATCCCTTAACGAAAAAAGAACCAACCCTCTCAAGTGAAGAGTCCTCACTCGACGACAGGAACGGAAGGAACACCTAGTGAAGCCCCTGGTTGCCCAAAGTCGAGAACAAGACAATTCATGCATATTGGAGTGTTTTCGTAAGTAACGAATGATCTCTTTTATTTTTAAAATTGAATTTTGTGTGTTGAATTGATTTTTGTTGAATTTCTGTTCGAAAATCTGATATTTCGCTGTTAGTTATTGCTTATTTCTTTTATATTAAATAATATTTTAAGAAAAATGCCTGATACACGCTCTCAAACTAGTAGCGCAGCTACTGCCACTGTGGCACAAGATTCAAAAAATACTGTTACTGAAGTTATCGAGCCCTATAAATTATCCGAGATATTTTCCATTATCCCGGAGTTTAAGGGAGATCAAATCTCGTTAGGAACATTTTTAAATGCTTGTGACTGTGCAAATGATATGGCAGTCGCAGACCAAAAAAAATTATTAGTGATTTTCGTAAAAAATAAACTACGAGGTAGAGCGGCTCAACTTATAAACTCGAGAAACCCTTCTACTTATGCCGACATTAAACAATTACTCACCTTGCATTTTGGCGATACAAGGGACCTCTCCTCACTCATTCAAGACCTGCAACGTCTTAAACAATTATCTAAGGAATCTCCCCTAACATTTTTCAATCGTTTGCAAGTACTCCATGCAAAAATGCTTGCAAATATTCAAAAAACTCCTGGTCTAAGTCCTGAACAAAAAAATGCACAGTGTTCCCTTATTGACACAATGGCCCTTAATACCCTCCTCACAGGATTTGAGCCACGCCTTGGCCAGATTATCAGGACTGGAAATCCTTCAAATCCTATCGTAGCCCAAATAAGAATTAGACGAGAAATACAATTATCGTATTTCGAAACTCAGAAAAACCCTAAACCAGCACCCATCTCAATTAGACCTAACCTTTCGGTCAGGAAAACCCCTTCTCAACCCCAAAAGTGTTTCAGTTGCGGACGTTTGGGGCATATGGCTAATGAATGCCGCGCCCAACAAAATCAAAGCTATTCTAATTTTGGTACAAATTTTCAAAATAGACCTAATTTCCAAAATAATACTAATTTCCAAAGACCAGGTCCTTCACAAAATCCACCCTTTAACCAATGCAGATCATTTGCTACTTCCCAACAAATTCAGTTATCCCAATTTCGCTCCTCAGGAATGCAAAGGAACCCTAATTTTCAGTCCAATCAACATAGAACCCTTCATATGAACTATAACTCTCAATCCCATGAATATGACCCCGACCAATATGTAAATGATGCATATGATAACCATTACTGTGATTATAGCCCAGAACAGTCCGCTTACCGCGATTATAGTGCAGACAATCAAGGATTTTATGAAAATTTCGAACCAATCCCGGTTAACGAAAATTATCAAAATTTTCTGGGACTCCCGAACCAAAACCATCCCCCGAACAACACCAATCAATCTGTAGACCCATTACAAGAAGTCCAGGATCAGATCCAGACTCTCAATCTAGACGACATGAACCCCAATTTGAGTTTTACAGAACAGAGCTTTCTCTAAATCCCCTACTCGCAGTAAATTCAAAAAATCTGTACTTCATTAACGACGCATCAAACAAATATAAACTCCTAATTGACACTGGAGCGGGTATAACCATTTTCAAAGAAAAAACCGCCGAAAATTTTCCTTAAAGATCACCCGAAAATATAACCATTCAGGGGATCACAAATCAAAAACTTCAATTAACCGAATCCACTCTTGTACCATTTAATGCAGGTGGCCCCCATAAGGTTTTTATTTATAATTTGGATATAGAATTTGACGGAATACTTGGATTAGACTTTTTAGAACACTACAAATGTATAATTGATTTAAAATCTAAACAATTTGTAACTAATTTCAAAAAAATACCTTTACACAAAGCGGGCAACAAACTTGAGAACTTCTCTGAAAAAAATAAAACCTCCCGAAACAAAATTTCGATAGAAGGACGTACAGAAAAAATTTTCAGGTTAAAATGCGACCTTACTGATACAGATGCCATACTATACGCACAAGAAGAAGAAAAAGTTAGACTGCCTTATGCCCTCGTTAAAATAGACAAAAATGGTGAATTTTTAACATCAATCATAAATTCCAATGTCATCCCAAAAGTCATCGACTTCTCTGACCTCCAAATAGAACCTTTACAAGTCCTTGAACCAATCTTTAATTTTAATACTAACGAACATTGTAATACGGAACCTATTGATAGAATTCAATTTATAAAAATTCAATTAAGAACCGAACATCTAAACGAAGAGGAATGAGAAGAAATCACTCAGCTTCGCCTTGAATACGCCGACATATTTTACGTCGAAGGTGATAAATTAACCTTCACTAACGAAATCAAGCATACTATCGAAACGAATAATGCTAGGCCTTTTTACACGAAATCCTATAGATACCCACAGGTACACAAAGAAGAAGTCAAAAAACAAATTGGAAACATGTTAGATCAAAGCATAATACGCCCATCGGTCTCCCCTTGGTCATCTCCCGTTTGGGTCGTTCCCAAAAAACTTGACGCTTCTGGGAAACAGAAATGGCGTGTCGTTATCGACTATAGAACGCTTAATGAGCTCTCTGTAGATGATAAATACCCACTCCCTAACATTTCAGATCTTCTTGACCAACCTGGCAAATGCCAGTACTTTACCACTCTGGATCTGGCGTCTGGATTTCACCAGATTGAGATTCACCCCGACGACATTCCCAAAACCGGTTTCTCAGTCGAGAATGGCCATTACGAATTCGTTCGTATGCCATTTGGGCTTAAGAATGCACCGTCTACCTTCCAGCGCGTCATGGACAATATCCTGTTGGGCATTCAAAATGAACGCTGCCTGGTTTATATGGATGATATAATCATCTACTCGCCTACCATTCACACCCATATGGACGGACTAAAGGAAATATTCAAACGACTTCGCAAGGCTAATCTAAAAATTCAGCCAGACAAGTGCGAATACCTGCGCAAAGAAGTTGCATACCTCGGGCACCTCGTCACCAAAGATGGCGTAAAGCCGAATCCAGCAAGTCGAATGTATTCGAAATTTTCCTTCACCCAAAAATCCCAAGGACATTAAATCTTTTCTAGGACTCGCAGGCTACTACCGACTTTTTATTCCTAACTTCGCTAAAATGTCAAAGCCTCTTACAAAACTTCTTCAGAAGGATGTCGAATTTCTTTTCGACACTGAATGCAAGACTTCCTTTGAAACCATAAAGCAAGCCCTTATGTCTGACCCTATATTGATATATCCTGACTTCGAAGAACCCTTCATTCTAACAACCGACGCCAGCGCATTCGCTATCGGCGCAGTTCTCTCGCAAGGACCAGTAGGAAGAGACCTTCCTATAGCTTATGCATCCCGAACCCTTTGCAATGCCGAATCTAAATATTCTACTATCGAACGAGAAGCGCTAGCAATCGTTTGGGCTGTCATGCACTTCCGGTCATATCTCTTTGGTAGGAAATTTACCTTGATAACAGACCACAGACCGCTAACATGGCTCTTTTCTATAAAAGATCCAGGGAGTAGGCTAGCAAGATGGCGCTTAACACTCGAAGGTTACAATTATAAGATCGAAAACAAACCTGGTAAAATAAACAAGAATGCAGATACACTCTCAAGACTTAAGATAAACTATTTTGAAGAATGCGCAAAACTACAAAATAAGATAAACATTTATGCTACCAATGACGAAGAAACCGAACCTGACGAAACAGCAGAAAATAATACTGAAGACGAGGATCAGGAAATACACGAAGATTACAACAGCTTCGCAGAGTTGTACAAAAGCAGATCACTCATAGACTATTCAAAAGTAGAGATTGCGAATACACAACTACTAGATAAATCGAACAAAGAAATAGTCACCTTCTTTTGGAAAGACAAATTGCAAGAAATGCATCACAAAATCATTGATGATATATTCGAAGAAAATTACGACTTTAAAGGCGCAAGAATCAACATAGTGAACAGTAAATCTATAAGACATAGGAAATACTACATAATATCTCTACCTTTCGACGTATATTGCGTGGAAAATAATGTGGAACTGCCTATTTTAGAAATGCTATCTTACATCTTAGCAGATAAAGATGTAAAATTCATTAAACCTTCACAGAGGTATAAACGAAACCGTTAGGCGTATAAAAGTAAAATACAACTGGCCTAATTTAGTGAAAGACGTCGAGAAACTAATAGTGTTGCGAAACTTGCCAAAAGGTAAAATTTTGCCGAAAAAATCTTAATAGACCATTAGTTATAACAGAAACACCAAAGACGCCATTCGAAAGAGTAAATATAAACATTTTCGAATATCCCACAAGAAACCACGCTCTTACAATAAGAGACGAGTTAACGAAATTTACTCAAGCCTATCCGCTTTCAGACAAATCAGCGAAATCAGTCGTCAACACCCTTTTAGTGTTCTTTCAACACTACGGTACACCCCTTAGGATCCATTGCGACTATGGGCGTGAGTTCAATAACTGCCTTCTAAAAGACCTTTGTTACCTCTTCGATATAAAAATGTCCTTTTCAAGTGTTAGCCACCCACAATCTAATGGCTCAGTTGAAAGATTTCACGCGACACTTTCCGAAATGATTAGAGCCAATCTCGCCGAGAACCCAGACGAACATCCGTTTAACGTCCTCCCATATGCCGTCATCTGCTACAATAACACGCAAAACAAGACACACGGATTTACACCCTACGAACTACTATTCGGGCATACATCTAGTAGACCACCCGAAACCCTGTACAACCAAAAAGAACTAATATCAAAATACGTACGAGACCTGAACAATAAAATGAACTATCTTTACAAACTTGCAAAACGAAAGACAGAAAACCAAAAAGAAAAAGCTAAAATAAGATTCGATCAGTCTGTTTCGAAAAACCTATATGAATATAACATTGGAGATAAAGTATACGTAAAACAATCGCAAATAAGAACGAAAGCCGAAAACCTTTTCAACGGACCTTTTGAAATTACCGAAATTTTCCAAAATTCAGCCACTCTCCTAAATCCTTAAACAAATCAAATTTCTAAATTTAATTTCGATAGGCTAAAGCCGTATTCTGAATAGATCTTCTTCTTTTCAGATTCTCCTGGCTGATCGTAGCCACCCTTTCGCAATACTTCATCACACCCATTAATAATACTGTAGGAATATTCCTCCATGAAGAAGGAATTTTTGTTAGAAGATTTCTAACAATAAATGGACGCTTCTTGTCTACAAAGAACTTCAACCTATAAAAGACGCAATAGTCAAAAATGATAGAATCTTAGACAATCTTTTGAATACCTTTATATCTGCAGAAACACCCCGAATGATCGCATTCAAAGGAGAAATCCAAACTCATGTTAGTCTTCTAGGCCAAATCTCCGATTCGGTAAACCTCAAATACAGAGAAACAATAGCCGATACCCAAAATTATGCCGAACACCGATCAAAACGCGGACTTCTTAATGGCTTAGGAACAGTTTGGAAAACGTTAACAGGCAATCTGGACGCCCCAGATGGCGAATACTATAACCAATGTATTTAGAAAATTACTCACGACGAACTACACATTGAGACCATAATGAAAAATTAAATATCTGTAACTACATCGGTTATTAGGAGCTTTAACACCACTTTACAAAAACTACAAATAGACGAGGAGACATTTAACGACAACGTAGAAAATATCCAAAAAGCAATTTTAGACATCAGTGACACTGTTGCCTTCTACCAAGCTAAGGTAAATGTTTTAGATTTATGCGAGTCACTAATGGAAAGTTACGCTTTCATAGAAAACTATCTTAATTATTACATAGCTCAATATTAACTCCACTAGATTTGATTAGCTCTCTAAGATAAATCTCTCAAGCTCTTCATAAAAATAATTTACCCCTACCGATCTATTCCGATAGCATTGCTAAATACATAGATATCATCGAATTAGAAGCTTATCAATCCGAATCTAAAATAATATTTGCTCTTAAAATTCCGTTAGTAGAACCTGAAACTTACACTTTATCCCAGATTTATCCAATTCCCATATCAGATGATCGAACAGGGTTTCATCACATCATTTCTACTACGCAAAAATATGTCGCTAGAGATGATGATTCGATGCTATACGTTTCACTCCCAAGTTTGTACAATTGTAAATATCTTGGGTTAAATCAGAAAATCTGTTCCAACGTACTTCCGCACCCAATAGACATTGATTCCATCTGCGAGGCTCAACTCTTAAACCAATTAAGCCACCAGCTACCGAGAACCTGCCAATCAAATCTGTTGCTTGCACGAGAATACAATGTTCAGGAAATTGACCAAAACCTTTGGTTAATTTGCATCTCCAATCCACTGCCAATCACCGTCCAGTGTGAGAGAAAAGAAGCTACCACCAATGTCATTAATACTAACCGTCTTCTACAATTACGACCTGAATGCAACGCATTTGTAGGAAGTACCAGAGTGCATGCCCAAAGCACCATCGACAACTATCAGAATGTGACTTACCGCAGCCATCCTATAGAAATTCCATACAAGTGCTGCGAACATCTTCCAGAAAAACCTCAAGTAGCTATCAAACCAATAAAGCTTAACAAGTTGGATATCGGAGAGTTGAACATAGCCCAACACAAATTCGATCAATATTCCGAGGAACTTGACAAGATCATCAACCAGCCATTTATCAGCAAACACCTGCCCTGGTTCACAGTAACTAAGATAGTGTTTATCGCTCTCTTAGTCTCCACCTACGTCATGTGCAAATGTCAACGCAAGAAGCTGCCGATGATCACCATGAGCTCACCTAACGATGACTCGCCCCCAGCTCCAAAGCCTTTGAACCGGAGACACACGAGGTTGACCAGTATTCTTCCCAGGAGAAGACCCAGCCTGCACTTAAACTCATCTATGGAAGAAGAAATGGAACTCCAAAACGAAACCTAAAAGTTGCCGCATCGCCCCAACTTTTTACTTAACTTTACTTTTACTGTTATATGCAATATCATACAATACATTGACCTGATTGCCGGGCACACGAGGTGACATTACGCAATAGCGACGAGACCTGATATTTCGCAGGATGCAACATCAGCAGGAAACACTCTACGTGACTTTACCGTGGGAACAATGCTGATGCTTGCAAATATAATAATATAAATACTCTTGTGAATATAATTTTAAGTTAGTAATAGAAATAGCTAGTAATGCTGTTTGATATTTGAATTTTAATTTAATTGTTTTAATATTTTTGTAATTAAGTAAAGTTTGTGTTTTATAAATAAAATGATTTTTTAAAAAGTGAATTTTGAAGTTGTCGTGATAACATATATATATATATATATATATATATATATATATATATATATATATATATATATATATATATCCACCTTTATGGAGGCTTTCGAGGAGATTGCTTTAAGCTCTGCTCCTTTAGAACCTAAATATGTATTTAGAAATGTAGATACTTTAATAATATGGTTTCATGGAGAAGAAAATTTAACTACATTTTTAGACTATCTAAACTAACAACATTCAAATATAAAATTCACTAGGAAAATTGTGTCAGATGGTGCCATTCCCTTTCTTGACATGATAGTACAAAAGAAAGAGAACGGCACCCCAGGGCTTACAGGGTTTACAGGAATTGGACAAATACGAATAAATATTTAAATTTTAGTTCTCACCACCATCTATATCAAAAACAATCCGTCATCAATTCATTAATCTTTAGGGTAAGAGAAATTCAATTCCGGAGGAAACAGAAAAACTGACTGAAGCTTTAAAATCAAACAGATATTGCACTGAAGATATTAGGTGGTCAATTAGGTGTTATAATATTCCTAGACCCAAACCAATATTGGATACTTAACCGTTAAGTAGTGCAGTTTTACCTTTTATTCAGGATTTCACAGATAAAATTCCAAGAGTTCTGTGGAGATCCAACATTCGCACAATCTTTAGTACACACAAGCGGCTCCCCCAATATTTTATTCTTTTACAAAACGTCCTGTATTTAGAAGGACGTTCTGGATATTAGTAGATTTTACCGTATTTGTCATTCGTCCTTCCGATCTCCCGAAATAGAGGCATTTTGTTCTGGACTTTGGTAACTTTTATTTTTTTTCTAAAACAACACAGCCTAAAATACAATTTTATTATTTTGAATGACTTCCGGCAACATCATTTTGTTGCGTTATATCATTTGCCGACTGTCGAAATAATGATGAAAATACGCATTTAAAGAGCTGAACTCTGTGGTTCTTCCTATTTGTATTTATCTGAATAATTTGTGAGTTAGTAATATCTAAGAAGTATGAGGTAATAGGTAGATATTTTATTATAACTTGGTTGTATTAAGTGATTTTCAAATTTTCTTTTTTTTTGCTTATTGAAAATATTATTTATTACAAAACAAAAGTATTAACGTCCGTAGCTACAAAAATAAGAAAGAAATTCGGACAAAATATTCTGCTTGTATTAAGCTTATTCAAGTATAGGGACCAAAACTAATGGATACCATTATACTGACAAGCCTTTAAGTGCTTTCCATCATCTCTACCGGCATAATTGACGACGTTTCACCCTATATGGGGCTCATCAGGCCAATGCAGCTCCTCTGCCACACGGCTGTATTTCGTTTTCGAGGTAATACCTAAGAGACAAGGTAAGGTAGATATATTTTATAGCTATTTTGTTGCAATGCAGTTATGTGTTTTTTAACTCACTGAAAATAGTATTTGTTACGTTTATTTTGTGAAACTAATAAAATATGAAACAAGCAGACACAATAATTATTATAATACCTATACTAAATCAAAGTTTTATTTGTTCCTCCATAATAATATGTTTAGTTTTTATTATTTAGTTTGTATTTTTTTTTAATTGTTAGCACATGCTACCTACCTAACACAGTGCTAATACCTAGGAGGTAAAAGGTAAAGTAGATACTTTATTAAAGTACAGTTCCTTAATACAACTTTACAGGAACTTCGTTGCAAGTTGAAAAGTGGTTGTATAAGTGATTTTTCAAATTTTTTACTCAACAATTCAACAATTTTTCAACAATTGGATCCATTTCGATGTTTGAATCATTTTGTAAGGTTTGGCTTCTTATGGAGAATAGATGGTTGAGTTCAATGCCATCTAACTGGATTGTAAAGTTGAATTTTTCATCAGGTCGACTGAATTCGATATATGGGAATAGAATTGATTGACTATTGGTAGTTGACTCTTCAATACAAAAAATTTCCCGGGTTGCCTTAGTTTATATTTTCTTGGGACATCGAAAATAAAGGAACCTATCAAGTTCAAATTAACTCATTTATTTAAGTATATAATATATAATATTATTCCTTACGTCAAGGGGGGTTTATAAGAGCTAATTTAAAAATTTAATTTATAATTTAGACAAACATACTAAACAAAAACAATGTTGGATTTATAGAAATTACAGACAACGAAACCATTAGTATTGTTATTTTAGTGTAAAAATCACTATTCCAATTGAAACATGCTAACGCACTTTAAAGTAAAATTAAAATTACAATTACAAAAAAAAATTAAAATTAAAGTATTGGTACATTACAGGTTAAATTTTCCTCAAAGCTATAAAATGCCTTTTCAATAAAAATTTCTTTATAACTGACTTTAATTTAGGAGTTGGCAACTGTCTTGTCCCGTGAGGAAGTTTACTGTAGAATAGGGGAGCAAAGTAATTTATAGAAAATCGAGACCTCAATCTTAGATGTTTTATTGTGATATCCGAGCCTATTCCAGTGGGATAATAATAAAAGTGATAAAGTATTATTTGTAGGGTATGAGCTGGAGTTTATTTGTACATAAAGTATAAATTTATATGTATGTATGTATGTATATTCTTCATTTGATCACATTTTTTACAATGTACCCATAGGGTGTAGACTGTGTCAATAAAAAAGACAATATAAAATTATTAAAATTAAATGAAACAAAAAAAAGAAAAACTAACCTAGAAAATAATGTAAAAAAAACATGTTCACACATTTTACATAAAATCTTACTAAAATTAGGACATTGAACATCAAAAAACAAAGTGTAAAGCAATTTTCAATTACAATGACAAGAGAAAGGAAGAAAGAAAATCACCATGCACCAAAACAAAGGCCAAAAAGCAGGAATCATTAATAATTATTAAGAGTGATGCCAGCATGTTCCCTCAGACCAAGAAGGCTCATCAGTCATAAACTCCTCTAACCGATAATATGCCTTTTTCTCTAGAACGGATTTTACTATGTTCTTAATTTTTTTAGGTATAGGCCCCTGATATGCATTGGAAGCCTGTTCCAGACCCTCAGGATTGAGTGTCTGACATTCCACTATACATATGAAAAGCTTTTAAGATCTGATGTAATCATTTCACCATTCTCACCATACTCAATCACATGTTGTTTTCTATCCTCAAGATATGAGATTAGAAGCTTGAGTGCCATGCCACTCGAACGCTTTTGATAAATCCAGACACAACGTGGCAGTGACATAATTATTATTAAGAGAATCTAGAATTTGTTCCAAGGCCTCGCAAATAGGCTTGGCTGGTACTTTTCCCTTTCTAAAACCATTCTGATTATCAGAAATAATATTAAAACTATCAAAGTCTACCAGACGTAAATGTATAATCTTTTCAAAAATTTTGCTTATATTGGAAAGTAATGATATAGGTCTATAATTATTAAGAACATTTTCTTCGCCTTTAGTATACTGGCTTTATCAAAGCTATCTTCAGCATATCTGGAAATACCCTAGTACTCAGTGACGTATTTATGATATATGCGAGAGGGACAGACATATGCTCAGCAGTTTGCTTTAACATTTCCAAAGAGAACTCATCGTGTCCCACAGATTTGAGTCTTCTTAAAGATCTAATGATATTACACACCTCCAAAAGTGAAGTGGGTTTAAAAAAAATGAGGCGTTACAAGGCTTTATATTGGCACTAGCTTCCGCATTCACTCCCGTATCCGGACATGCACTAAGAAAGAAATCGTTAAAGTAATTTAATATAATAATAATAATAATAGATTAATTCTATTAGTATTTGGAAACTGTGAAAATATGAAGTGTTCTTCGCCATTAGAACCGGTTATCTGTTTTACAAAAGTCCAAGTCTCCTTTGTTTTGTTTGGCGCGGCTTGAAGAAAGTCGCAAACTGATATATTTTTTGCTCTCTTAATTACATTTTTTAATATATTACAGAACCTCTTGTAATAACCATCACTTATTCTCCCAGCTCGAATTTCACTAAGCAGAAATCTTTTATTTTTACAAGATGTTTTTATACTGCTTGTTTTAGAATTTTTTTGACGTTTTATTTTTTTTTTTAGGAAAGGTAAAATTCATTTTTTTCGTTTAAGATATTGCTAAATACATTATATGATCCATTCACACAACCCTCAGCATACACTCCCATGTACACTGCCCCAGTTCCATTTGGAACTGAAGCATTTTGGATTTTGAAACGATTGTTTTTGTTTGGGGACCGAATACATTAGGTTTAATAATTCTTTGTAAATTAAGTGTTAATACCTGCTCATGATGATCAGAGATTGCAGAGTTGGGATTCTTAATATAAACATAATTGTCAAAATTCACAAATATGTTATCGATAAGAAACTCTGTTACCTTTATGATTCTCGTGGGTTCATGTATGGTCTGTTTCGTGTTATAAGACGCCAGAAGGTTTAGAAAGGCGCTTTACTGGAATGACTTTTGTAGCTTAAGACAGCTTGGATAAGTTTTAGTGTCAATATAGTGGTTCACCTTGAGAGGCTTCTCTAGAAGATGGAATATTTCTATGGCTTTCGAGGACCAGCACTTATTTCATTAGGTCATATTTACTGAATAGGACTCAGTGTATTGGACAGTCAGCTGATCAGTTATCCAGTTTCAGGGAGGTCAAATATGGAGTACCTCAATGCTCAATGATAGGATCTATTCTTTTCAGGCCGTACATTAAGGACTTATATTCTCATGTTCCCGAACGTTGCATACTTTACGCAGGTGACATCATTTTGATTGTGTCTGCTACTACTCCTCTTACCTTACATAATAAAATGAGTGTAGTTCAACAAAATGTCAAAATTGGTTTGACATGAATAAGCTATGCACGAATGAAGCTAGAACCCAAAGGATAGGGGTATCAAGTAACCCTAGCGATAATTCTGGGCAGTGGGTAAAGGTACTTGGGATAAATATTGACAGTAATCTTAACTGGGAGGATCATATAGATTTTACTTGTCGTAAACTGTCAGCAGGTCTTTTTCTGGTATGAAGGCTACGGGAATGTATTGAGGACAAGTGCTTATTATGCAATTTTCTACTTACATATTTTGAATAGGGAAATTCTTGCCATTCTATAAGGATTTTTCGCTTACAGAAGAAAGCTGTTCAGATTCTGGCAAAGGTTGGTTACAGGGACCATTGCAAGCCCTTATTTACTCATTTTAAACTTTTAACAGTACCTTGCATTTACATATACCAAGCCCTTTTAGAAATCTATAAAAATAAAAATAACTTTAAACTAAACTTTGACTTTCATCGATACAAGAACTGCACACCTGCTGCGACCACAAAAGTTGCAACTGCAGAAATCAATAAACAAATCTCTTCCACTAAAATTCTATAATAAGCTTAAACAGTACAAGAGACCTAGGTTTTAAGGATTTTAAGCTCAAAATTAAAGCAGAGTTGTTTTAGCGATGCTTTTATTTCACCCAGGAGTATATGACCACACCTCTAACTGTTTAGATGTTTAAATCGTAAATGTATGTATTTATAGTTTAGTTCATAAAATAATTTATATTTATATTAAGTTCTTTTCTGTGATAATTTAATTATTTTAAATTTTAATTTTTACTGACCATAGTAAGAAACTATGTTTTGTAGCATGAATAAATCAGTATTTCAGTAAAGTATTCTGTAAGAGGTGTAATTAGCTAGTTCTTAAGCTTTTTTATCAGCACCATATTAATATCGTGTATGTCCCTGCTGTGTTTTTTAGTTTATTTATTGCATTTCTAACCCTGTTGTTTGTTACATGTGAGAAGGAAAATTGAATGTCTCTATTTACTATATTTTCTTTCATGTAGTCTGAGGGTTATTTGTACCCCTGAGTATATTTATATCCCGAGAAGATTTTACCAGGTTCATGGAATTTTGTATATAATTTGTGTATGTGTCTTTTTTGGAATCATTTATTGCTCTATCGTAAGTTTTTGAAGTTTTTTATAGTCAACTATGAAGTTGGTTGGTTGTCATATAATTCTCTAAGGAACTTCTTTTCTCTCATATTTTTTATGTTATTAAACCATTTTACTTGTTTATGATTTTTAGAATTACAACTTCTCATGGGAAAAATCATTCCGTCAATAAAGATATCAAAAAATGACTTAAAGTTATGCACTTGACTCCAATCACAACTATTCAGATAATTTAACATAAAATTAATACCTTTCTGAGTTATAAGCCTATAAGTACTTCCAGAGTCAGTCCTGTCCAAAACTAATCCAGCTTTACGAAAATATCAACTGCACAATGGTATGATATATTTGGATTATAAATATTTGTATTAAAGTTCAAAGTACCTTCAAAATTTACAAGAATATTGTCAATACATTTTGTTTTGTTAGTAGCTTTCTTGAACGTTTTACCCTTTACAAAAATACTTTCGAGGGCTGATCTTTTTGCAGGGATCCCTTGTAATGTGTAGTACAACTGAGGTTCTTTATATAAGTCATTGTTTTTTATTATACTGGGAAGCACAGTATTTAGTGTAGCAAAGAAAATTGAGTATTCGACATCTTGCAAATTAACATTAATTATCTGGTAAAGATTAATTAGCTGATTCAGATTTTCTCCTTATCTCTTATCTTTTTAACCGTGTTATAATATTAAATTTAGCTAGAAGTTTCATTTTTATATTCATTATTTAATTCTGTAAACCTAGAGAGACATTCTGTTTTATTATTTAGCAAATTAATCTCATCAATTATAGGGTTGAGGTTATAAAAATGTAAGAGCGTGTATTCGAGATTTGAACTTTTGTATTTCCTAATTTTACAGATATTATGCCGGGGTTGTTGCTTAAGTTTTTCACGGCAATATTTTCTTGAAAACCAGCAATGAGCGTTGGAAATCTAGAATAAAAATACTTAATTAGTTTGCGTGGCCTTTTTAGTTATTCATATGTAAGTTTGGCTCGTTTTCCGTAGAGATAGTTTTTTAATGTTTTCTGATTTTGTCAGTATTGTAGGTTTTTTAAATACATTAGTACTTTTTTGTCTAATGTATTTCCTCATGAATGTTTGTTGTTCAGCTTCTTGTTTCGACTTATTTTTTCGTTTATTTGGGAATATAGAATTTCTGTTCGTTCTTTATGATCATTGACGTAATCATTCATTAATATTTTATCGATTTGAATGTCAAATGGACTGATTATATCTATAGGTTTAAGTTTCATTCCAGAATGTAATTGCAATGTGTTGCAATATGTAATATTGCAACAAAAAGAGTTACTGAAAATGCATGAACTTTTAAATCAAACCATCAACGACATAGAACTTTTAAACAAATATAAACTAAAAAAGAAAGAATATAGGGAAATATAAAACATACTAAAATAGCTTCTAACAAACAAAAAATACCAACTGCAATAAATAAACAAATGCAAATCTGGTCACTTGTACGTAATGCTTTGGGGCTGAACAAACCAAAGAACGGAATCACTTTGGTGATGCTACATCAATATCTATGCTACAAAAGGTAGCATTGTTAGTAACACTATCTACTTAATGCCGACCATTGAACAAGAAATTATCAAAGTAATAAAAAGACTGAAAAATACAAAATTCACAGGTTTTGATGGTATCCCAGTAAAAGTTGTCAAACAGGTGGATCGGGAACTAGTTAATCCCTTAAAAGTCGTTATTAACAAAATATTTCTAGAAGGAACATTCCCTGCAGTTCTAAAAACGGCAAACGTTCCAATTTACAAAAAAGGGGGACATACTCAGTGTCGAAAACTATAGACCCATCTCTATATTGAGTGTTTTTTCGAAGATTGCAGAACGAATGATCGATTGACTCACTTTATGGACAACCATAAGCTACTCAATAACAACCAACACGGGTTTAGATGCGGAAGAGCAGAGACGGTAGCAGTTCATCTCAATTTATACATGATGAGCTAGAGGCCAGAAAGTAGTCATAGGGCTTTTTTTTATTTGTCCCGCGCATTCGACACCTTAAATCTCAAATTCGTCGAAGAAAAAATGCTTAGTGCAGGCATTAGAGGAAATGCCCTATCTGTAATAATGATGTTTTCTATCACAGCATTTGCTGCAAGTCAAGATAGATGAATAATAGTCAGAAATCTATGAAATCAACATCGGAGCAGCTCAGGGATCAGTGCCCCTTTTATCTATCTCATCTTCATAAACGATCTGGCACTGCCTGGCCTCACTATAAAATTCGCAGATGACACTACAGCGGCCATTTCGGTTGAATCATGGGAGAAGGCGCAAACCCAAGTGACAGATGTATGCGCAAAAAGAAACAAATGGTGCATCGATAACACCCTGATATTAAATGCAACCAAAACGTCTATATATTTATGTAAAAGTGTACTTTTACATCAAACAACCGCGCACAGAAATGGACACATCAGATGCCTTAAGATTCTTGGGGACATTCTTGGATAGCATATTCAGTTGGCTTTCACAGATTCCGATTGTCTACTCCAAACTAAATAAAACCTATCTTGCCATTTTGAAACTGCGACAAGGTCCTGATAAGAACACTCTAAAAAACATTTACTATGTCCTGGTTTACCCCCATCCAATGCACAATACAATTTTATGGGGACAATCAGTGCACATCCGGAGATCGTTTTGCAGAACAGAATAATTAGGTTGATTTACTGTATAGAAACACGTGAATCCTACAGACCAGTCTTTAAACGAGAAAATATGCTAACTTCAATATATTTAATGAATGAAATGCTCAATATACGTCCATAACAATAGGGATACATTCCGGCAGAATATGAAGAACCATAACTACCAAACAAGGAACAGAAACGCAATTGCTGTTCCAAAACACAACAGCAGACTATGAGAAATACCCATACTACAATGCATTAAGATTTACAACAAACTGCCAAATAATATAAAAGGACACGCCATAACATCAACGTTTAAAAAAGCGTTGAAGGATTATCTCAACAAATCAACCTTTTACGACTTAAGAGAATTCCTCACGGCATAGACATAGTGCATTAGTATTTTATTATAGTCTACTTATCCTTTATCTTGTTTAAAATTTTAAATGTTGTCGACCGTAATCTTTTTATGTCATTTTAAAGAATGTAAATTTTAGAAATAGTGAAGCTGTTAAAATGTGTCTAGGAAACAATTTGTACTTATAGTTTTACTGTCTATTTGTCTTTTTTACACTAGATTAAGTTAGATATAGAACGTATCTAGTGTCAATTTATTTGATCAGTTATGGATAAATAAACATTTCATATAGAGTGGTTGTATGCTAGTATTGCATATATCAACTATACCATTTGAATCAGGATGATTGGGACATATAAAATATACTTTTATTTTATGTAATCCAAATAATTCTGTTATAAGCTTATTATGTTTGTATAAAATTTCTTAAATTAATCCAGTAATATTTACTTTTTATTCTACGCCCAGTTTCTTCAATTCCGCGGTGATTTGTTTTACTTTCATGATAATTTTTTCTTCTCCTGTATATCGTCTTTATTTGTTACGTCAATAAGTTTATACATACAGCATTTTGTACATCAGGTATGATTTAATCTTAATTTTACAATATCACTTTCAAAGTTACTGTGTGATAACTTAACATTTAACCGTCACTTTTTTTCAAACAGAATTGTTCTCGGTTTTGCCGATAAATGTAATTTATTTAAATTCTGAACAATTTTATTAAGTTGCCTTCTCTCTTATGTAAAATAAACTTTCATGTTTCTATCAGATCAGATCAACAAGACATCAGTTTAATCAGTTAATTAATTTACATAATCTTAGGTATAATATTCTTTAATACTATAATTACTATTTATACATGTATAAATGCACCTAAATGCATGAAACATCTCTATGTGCAAATGTACTTAATGTAAAATAAAATATTTATAAGCATACAAAACTTTGAGCTAATTTGCTTAATTTATAATTATATCTATAGAAATTGATCTACCATGATCCCCAACTATTTTGTATGACTAACTTCTTGTAGTGTATGATTGTCAGTAGTAACATTATTAAACAGAGGTTTATTTGACTTGGTTAGAGCAAAAGCAATATAATGAGTTTTAGTTAAGTTTAGAGTTAATTTATAAGTTAAAAGCCAATTTCTTATAGTTAGCAATCCTGTTTTTGTTTTATTTTCCACTTGCTCCCAAGTATCTCTTCCAAACACCAGCACTATATCATCTGCGTATGAGATGGTCAATCCATTAATGTATAATTGCAGCAAAAAATGAATGTATACAACAATCAAAATTGGTCCTAATACTGTTCCATGAGGGACACCGATTTTTATTATTCCTTCGCTGTTGAGGATATTATTTAGTCGCACCATCTGGACTCTGTTAAATAACTTTTAAATGTCATGCCTCTAATTCCTTAATGCAATAATATTTGAAGGAAGTTGCTGTGGGGCACAGTGTCGAAGGCCTTATCGAAGTCTAAGAAGACTAGGTTAATTTTATTCACTATTTGTGTAATTAATTTATGCATAGCATCCGTGGTACTGCAATTGTTTTGTTTAAGAGAATCAGTTATTCTCCTTTTTAAGTACTCCTCAAGTATTTTAGCAAAATTGCCAATTAAGCTTATCGGTCGGTATTTTAATTGAAGTGATTGATGCCGATTTGTATATAGGTGTCACTATTGAAGTTTTAAAGGCCGCTGGTATCACCCCAGTCTCTATAATTAAATTATATAAGTATAATAAAGGATTCATTATTAGCAAATGTGCTTGTTTGATAGTCTCGGCATGAATTCCATTTGGACCTGGTGGGTGTTGTTTTTTAAATATGTGTAATATTAGTTCATTTTTAGTGATCGAAGACAAATACATAGAGTTAATTACTGAAGTTCCAATTCGATACTCTTGCTCTGTCTGTCTGTTAGGGCAAAATTTATGTTTTTTTGTTCAGATAAAATTCTGCCAAAAGTGGCTTTTGAGTTTAATCGTACTCGGGTGAAATCTACTTTAATTTTATTTTTTACTAAGAATATGCAGCAATCGTTTTTATTATGATTTGCTTCATTGTAAAATAGTTAAAAAACAGGAATGTTACAGTTTTTTGTTGATGCGATTTGAAAGGTTTCCGTTAATATAATATTATCTATAATGTGTAATTTATATGTTTCAAGAAATATGATTAAATTGTCTATATTTTTGTTAATACTTTTAATATTAGTTTATTTATAGTTATTATGTTTAAACAATATTTTTATTATATTTTATGTTTTCTATCCTAATTGTAGTTTCAGCTTTTTAGACCCATTTTCTGCGGCTATTTCCTCTAGTATATCATCTTGTAGGTGCCTTACCAGAAGTCCTATGTGGTACTTAAGTGATGGGCAAGTAGGGTCCAGCGCACTGTGGTTAGCATTACATTGCACTTTAAACTGCTTGTTCGCCACTTGTTTACACATTTACAGTGATTTGTTTCATGCTCTTCCCCTGCACAATGTCTATAATTCCACTCTTGGTACATTTGTTGCTTTTGTGGTTGAAACCCTGACACCTGGATACTTGCACATCTCTATAGATTGGCAGACTTTCCCATTATATATATATATATATATATATATATATATATATATATATATATATATATATATATATATATATATATATATATATATATATATATATATATATATATATATATATATATATATATATATATATATATATATATATATATATATATATATATATATATATATATATATATATATATATATATATATATATATATATATATATATATATATAATTTGCAATTCCCACATCAGCATTTTAGGACATTAAAAAGCTCTGAATTGTAAATATTAGTTAATTCTTAATAGGTACCGTTATTATGTCGGTTTAAGTTCTCAAACAGTAAAAAGTATTTTTAAAGTTAATAAGTTTTTGTAAGTAAATTTTTGAGTTAATAGTGTAACAAATTAACGCAGTCAGTAGAATTCGTCTAAGATCGGTAGAACAAGGAGACCTAGGCGGATCTCAATCTCTTAACTCTTAAGAAAAGAACCACATTTAAGGCGTCCTCACTGGAAGATAGCTGCGGAAGGAATACCCGGTGAAGCCCCTGGCAGCCCTGAGAGAATAGTACGATCAATTTTTTATAGGATTTTTTATACGTGATTTTTCTACACACTACCCTGATTTTAATTTTATTAATTTAAAGGAAATGTTAATGTTTATTTTGTTTTTCCGAAAATTGCCTAATATTAATGTCCCCATTTTTATAAACATTTTTGTAAATAGAAAAAAACAGTACTTAACAAAATACCCGAAACACGTTCCCTGAAATCCAACAAACTCAAAAAACTCAGCCATCTAAACAGAGTGCTGCCGTAGAAATTGTGCTTTACAGGCTTTCCGAAATATTTTCTATATTGCTTGATTATGAAGGCAAACAAATCTGCTTTTGCTTACTTTCTTGAACGCATGCGATTGTGCTTATAAAATGACAAAAACAACATTAAATTAAAACTTTTATTAATAATTCATATATACTTCTCTTTACCTAACCTCAATCAAAAAGCAAACTAATTGAAACAATGAGCCTAAATACTCTTTTAACCGGACTTAAACCTCCTCTAGGCCAAATTATTCGTGCAGGTAATCCGAGAGTCCTTTTAAAAGTTCACTCCCGCGTCTGACGAGAGCTACAGCTCTCCCATTTCGAAACTCAAAAAATGAATAAACCCAATCAATGTCTCAAACTAGTTATCCCAAAATAATAGTAACGTAAGTTGCAATTCCCATATATATATATATATATATATATATATATATATATATATATATATATATATATATATATATATATATATATATATATATATATATATATATATATATATATATATATATATATATATATATATATATATATATATATATATATATATATATATATATATATATATATATATATATATATATATATATATATATATATATATATATATATATATATATATATATATATATATATATATATATATATATATATATATATATATATATATATATATATATATATATATATATATATATATATATATATATATATATATATATATATATATATATATATATATATATATATATATATATATATATATATATATATATATATATATATATATATATATATATATATATATATATATATATATATATATATATATATATATATATATATATATATATATATATATATATATATATATATATATGTGTGCAAATGTACAAACAAATAGGCGGAGCTCCAATGGGAATACCAGTGGTGGCCAATCTATTCATGATATACTTCGAGAAAGAAGATTTAGAGAAAGCAAATCTGAAGCCCATTAGGATTAGCATATCGTTATGAAAGTTGGTATAGGGGGATTATCAAGAGTGTCAGATCTAAAAATAACTTTCACAATGTTGCCAGTTGTATAGTTTTTTCAATAAACTTTTTATTTTTAATACAATGTTGTGATGGTTTTTTGCTCATACTGTTGACCAAACCGAAGGGCTTCCAATCCTAGAATAATAAATTTTCCTTCTGAAATTTTTAAAAGATATGGTATGACCGTGTTTTCATTAAAAAGAACCGGAACGGTCAGATAGCTCGCTAACGGATTAATATATCGTTATGAAAGTTGGTATAGGGAGATTATCAATAGTGCCAGATCCAACTGTAATAAATAATAATAAAATCGCAAATGTTATTTTTCAAACGGGCACTATTGATAACTTTCCTTAGAAAATTTCATAAGGATTCCGAAATATTTTAGATGTTCGAGGTATATTACCGTTCCGATTCTTGTGAATGAAAATGCGGTCTTAAATATCTTTTAAAAAATTTAGAGGAAAAATTTGATTTTCTAGAATTGAAAGCTCTTGAGTTTTTTCAACAGTATAGGCAAAAAACTATCAAAGCATTGCTTTAAAAAAATGTTAAGAGTTCTATATAAAACTGACAACGCTGTAAATATTATTTTTAGACCCGGCACTATTGTTAATTCCCCGATAGCAAATTTCATAACTATGTTAATCCGTTACTGATATAGTTGGATTGTGCTTTTGCCATACCTTTTTCATATTTCACGAAAAGAAAAATGATGTTCTAGGGCTGAAAACGCTTTGTTTTAGACAACATCATAAGCAAAAAAATCATCATGGTATTGCATTTAAAAAATAAAGTTCACAGTTCTATCGACAACTATAAAACTGACTACGTTGCGAATAATATTTTTAGATCCGGCACTATTGATAATACCCCAATCCCAAATTTCATAACGATATGTTAATCCGTTGCCAAAATATTTCAACACGCTTTTGAATGAAAATGCGGTCTTTCATAATATGATATTATCTTTTAAATTTTCCAGACGAAAAATTTGATGTTCTATGATTAAAAACACTTTGGTTTGGTAAACATTATAAGCGAAAAACAATCATAGTAGTACTGAGATTAAAAAAATAAAGTTGAGAGCTCTAGTGGAACAACTATAAAACTGACATCATTATAAATATTATTTTTTAGATCCGGCACCATTGATAACCTCCCCACAGCAAATTTTATAACGATATGTTAATCCGTTAAGGAGATATTTGGCCGTTCCGGTTTTTTTGAATGAAAATGCAGACTTACTATCTTTTAAAAATTCCAGAAGAAAAATTTGTTATTCTAGGATTAAACACACTTTGATTTGGACAACATTATAAGCGAAAAACAATAAAATATTGCATTTAAAAAAATAAAGTTAAGAGCTCTATCGGAAAAACTTTAAAACTGGCAACGCTGTAAATATTATTTTTAGATCCAGTACTATGGATTACCTCCCTATGGCGAATTTTATAACGATATGTTAATCCGTTATCGAGATATTTGACCGTTCCGGTTCTTTTGAACAAAAACGCGGACTGAAACTTAAAATTTCCAGACTAAAAACTTGATATTCTAGGATCGAAAACACTTTGGTTTGATAAACAGTATAAGCGAAGAACAATCATAGTACTGCTTGTAAAAAATAAAGTTAAGATATCTATCGAAAAAATCCCCGTGTCGGATGAAGCGGCGATAACATAAACTGATTGTAAATAGTTACTGCAAACCTGAATTTTACACATATCCGTACATTTCAATAAATTTTTAATACAGCAACATGTGTTCGGCTCACAGTGTTCCTTGCAGAAACATGATATGAACTCAAGAACAGCAAAAGGTGCTGGATCACAGCTCATACAATCAATATGTAACACTGTATTACAGTCACTGTCTGTTTGTAGTGACCATACGTGATCTTCAGGTGATGGAATGTCTGCCTGCGGATCTAGTGCCTTGTCCATATCATCGTTTGGAAATTGGCTCTTGCTATATGTTCATGCAGTGTGTTCTGACACGAAGGAAGATTGTGTGCTTCCATGTTACCTTGCTTGCCACAAACTTGTGATTTTAGTTTATATTTTAGTTTTTAGACAACCGACATACGAAGATCTCGAGAACTATCTTTGTTTTGTCAGATACATCTAAACTATCCACCAGTCTAGACATGGCAGTTGAAAATTCTTTATGTCTACGCACGAGCTTCAGTGCCGCAGCCTTTCCCTTGCCTGCAAACGCACTCACTGTGCCACAGCCTGCGAAGGCGTGTAAACCTGGTAATGCTGAATTGATAATCGTCCTCCTTTGATGAAATCGGTTAAAAATTCAAAAAAATATTTAAAAAGGGTTTAAAATTATTTTAAAGTTTGAGCGTTTCAATCTTTATTTTTCCACATAACATGCATTAACGAATGCCACATGTAAGTTGGAATCTTTTATTTATCACGAGTCATCTGTCCCAGCCCCCACGGGCTTCATTTCTCCCAAAAGTAAGGGATAGACGACGAACCTGTTTCAATTTAAAAGTAAATGAGTAAACGAAGCCCTCTATAAATAAATGCTTGACCAACATAATCTAACTTTTTAAAAAATAACCATTTTCGTCGTCTATTATATTTTATTATATATCCCGCTGCGACATCTGTCTCCGTCTTACCTATATTATTGTATTATAGTAATAATTATTATATTATAATAATACTTATTATATTGTAATAATACTATATAATTATCTGACAATATAATGGAATTTCTCTAAACTTAAGACTGTCTATTGATTTTATAAGGTAAATATTTTTTATTTTTTTATTTTCAGCTTTTATAAGGCGAAAAACCCAAAAAATGGTTTTAAACCATGAATCCTCCACTACAATTTCGTAATTATCAATGTATTTTTTATCACAATTTGAACAAGGAATGGAATAAACGCAATTATACTGGTTTAAAATATGATCTTCATCTTTTAATTTACTAAACAAAATACCAATGGTTTTAACATTACGTTGTGCTATCTTTGTATTTTCTGTTTTAAACATTTTAATCTTAGGACTCAAATTTTGAATATAGGGAATTGTACCAAAAATTAAGCCATTATTAGGATTTACATTATTCTTTTCATGATTACTTTCGTTCAGGATATTATTATTTCTAGTGTTGTATAATACCTTTTTTAATAAGTTTAATGAGAAATGAGTTATCTAGCGAAATTTGTTGGAGGATTCTGAAATTTTAAATTTAGCGACGAATAATTCCTTAAAAATCATAATTTCTTTTGCTAATTACCTCCAATATTTTGTTCCATATACTGTATAAGCCTCGGTAAGGGGAAAGAAGTCACTTAGGTCAGAAGATAAAGGGCAAATTGGTCTAGATTTTAGAATTCCTTAAATTTGACACAAAATTGTTGAATATTCTACGAAAGTTAATTGAGCATTCCCAAGGATCCAATTCAAGTGATGCTTGACACTTTTCACACCGGCCTCCCACAGGCCACCAAAGTAAGGCGAATAAGGCGGTATAAAAGACCAATTAATTCGTTCAAGAGCGCTCGCACTTACGAAATGATCTCGGTTTGCTACCACGTGGATACCTATCTCTTAGCCTAAGATATATTACAAAAATCTTAAGGATTTATTTAATTATAAAATCCTAATCAAATATGGCTCTTGCTGTGTGCAGGCCTTACTAAGTCCATACACCACTAAAAATGTCACCTTTCGATTTTAAGTCGAAACGTCTTTAAGAAAGCACTTATGCACTATCACCAAGAGTGTTCAGTTTGCATTTTATAGTACTTGAAGTTTTTAAAGTTTTGTTTTTTCATAGTTTGCTCAACAGTTTTTCCACTAAAAACAAGTAATTTACAGCAAATACCTGTATACTGTCTTTTGCTCTCTTAATTTAGCTTTACGCTCAAAAATCAAATTCAAATTAACAAATCACTCGTATTTGTTAGTTATCAAAACACTGTGACTACAACAGTATCTTCTTTTACGTATACAACTTTAGAATCAAAATACTAATAAAATAAAATAGTTAACTTAGCCTAATTCGAACTAACTAACTGAATATCTTCTTATTTACTAGAAAAATAGGTAAATAGGTGAGTGTTAATTAAAATATCAAAAAATCAGAAAAAGTGTTTAAATAATAAAAAATGCAAAAATCGAACTGAAAAAGATATTCTAAACTCAAGCTTGTCGCAATTTTTGGTTAGTTTTTCTGTTAGTATCCTAGGAGTGTACTCAGTTATTTTTTTTACCAAGATTCTCAGTAATTAAGTGCCTTTCGAGACAAACATTATTGGTGTATTACTTGGCCATTTTAATAGTTCTACCACGTCGACAAAATGGAGACCAGAGGTAAATCTAGATCTAAGGACAACAATTTGGAACTTTCTGAAGAATTGATAACAAGAATTTGCAAACAGCAGTCCGATCTGATTTTTGAAAAATTGGATGGCCGTCTGGCGGCGATTGAAGAAAAACTGGGTACGATCGTTCAGCAGGTAAATAAGAACACCGAAACTATTACTGCTCTGGAAATAAAAATTGATAACAATGAACAATATAATAGACTTAAGAATAAGTTGGATATTACTGTCACTATAGATGACTTCGATAGATGCCACAGAATTGGACTTTATCAAAAGGGAAAAGATCGTCCGATATTGGTCAGGTTTATCTCTTTCTTGTTGAGGACAAAAATATATCAAAACAAGAAACTTCTAAAGGAGACTGGTTTTGTAATAAGAGAAGATTTGACAACAGCCAGGTTAGCATTGATAAAATCTGCCTTTGATAAATATGGGGTGTCAAATGTATGGACGATAAATGGTAAAATTTTTGTTCTTAAGAATAATACCAAAATATGTGTGTCGAATATTAACGACCTATAGACTGCAACTTTATCGCTTATGTCGATTTATAATACCTATGCAGAAACAAGTTATTTATGATTACTTTTATGTTTTTTTGCATACCGTTTTTGTATATCAGTTTATTTAACATATAAAGTACTATGCTTGATGTTTTATAAACTTTAATATATTTTAAAATGCTTAGATACATTTATAAGGATTGAAGTAGATAGATATTTAAATATTAGTTTTATGAGTACCTAATATTTGTTAAAATATGCATATAATTTTTAAGCATGATGATATGTTAAACGAGTTATTATTTTGTTTACCGATCTAATATATTTTATTTTCAAATAGTTTTGGGATAGCGAACTTAATAGTGTCGTATGCTTCATTTGTGTTTATTTGGGAATGTCTTTGCAGGATTATGATGTAATAGAGGATGGAATTGATGGCGCTTTGTCCGGGGTGATCGTATCTTATCTTAATATACTATCGATTTTAAACAAACTGAGCGATTTGAAAGATTGAATTTTTACTCATCATTTAGATATAATTTCTATTTCAGAAACATGGTTGGCTGATGGTGTGCGGGACGTCGAATTGTCTATTCCCGTATATTTGTTTTTTAGACAGGATAGACTGTCGGGTGGGGTAATGTTCTTATATTAAAAATATCGAGCTTATAAATAGTAGTTCCTGCTTGGATATCGAGATGATTTGGTTTAAGGCTTTTATTAATAACAAAGGGGTGAGTATTGGTTGCATCTATCGTCCACCAAGGGCATCTTATAAGTCACTTCAGTCTTTGGAAAACATATTAGCTGATTGTTCAATATCCTCAGATGTACTCCTTTGTATGGGAGACTTTAATATTAATTACTTTGATACTTCCACGGTGGAATTTAATTTCTTAAATATAATTTTTAACACGTTTTCATTAACTCAAGTAATTAAAAAACCCACTAGGGTGACGAGTAATAGCAGTACTCTTATAGATTTAATTTTAATAAATGAACCAAATATGGTTATTAACGGTGATGTCATTAGTGTCTCATTTATCCGATCATAATCTCACCTACTGTTTATTAAATTTGCCTAATAAAAAACATAATGAGCAAACATTTTATTATATAAGAGATATAAGAAATATAAATTTTACGGATTTTAATGCTGCTATATCGGAGATAAATTGGAATGGCATATTTTCCGCTCTAGATATTAATGACAAAATATCTATTTTTGAACAAAAAATTATTGACCTTTTCGATAGGTATGCTCCTGTAAAAAAAATAAGAGTTACAAAACAATATTCGCCTTGGATTACTCCTACTATTAAATTAATGATGAAGATACGGGATCGGGCTCTTTCAGACTATAGAAGGTCTCTAAAAGATATAAATTTTAGTTCAGTGCAGTCTTTAGCAAATTCCAGAAGATCTTCTGGATCCTGAAAAAATTAATAATTACTTTATTAATTCTATCGATCGTATTATGCCCAATCAAGACAACATATCATTTTTTAATAATAATAAACATCTTGCTGTGGCCGATGATACATATTTTGAATTTCATCCAGCTTTGGAGACTGACGTATAATATACAGTATAAAAACGAACGCAAAGGGAATAGATCAAATATCTTCCGAAATGCTAAAGTTATGTATACCTTTTTGTGCTAAAGAATTAACCCATATCATCAATGCTTCTCTTTCAAATAAAATAGTTCCACGACATTGGAAACATGCGCTGGTTACTCCTTTACCAAAACGAAATACCATATCTCAACTAACCGAACTATGTCCGATTAGCATACTATCTGTTACATCTAAAATAATTTAAAAGATTGTCTATAAGCAAATCAAAACATATATAGATCGATTTAATTTTTTGCCGAAAAAGCAGTCTGGTTTTAGACCTGGATATGGGATGCGACAGCACTATCGGACTTAACTGCTGATTTGCTGCGTGCTGTAGACATGTCGCAGGTTTCCCTTCTTGTTATGCTCGACTATTCTAAGGCATTTGATTGTTTAGACCATCGTTTATTGTTAGCTAAATTAAATTTTTACGGCTTTTCGTCAAGTGCCTTGGAGTGGTTTGAGTCGTATTTGACTGATCGCGAGCAGCAAGTCGTCGTTGATATAAAGGGAGAGCGGGTATATTCTAACTCTTTGAGGGTGCCGAGCGGTGTACCACAAGGTTCAATTTTGGGCCCACTACTTTTTACTCTATTTACTGCAGACTTACCTTGTAAATTATCAACTTCTTATCACTTATATGCAGACCATTGTCAGGTTTACCTATCATTCGCACCAAGTCATCAACTTATTTATATTGTGGAAGTTAATGTCAACTTAGAGAGAATTAATTTATGGTCTAAGAAGAATGGCTTACTTTTAAATCCCAATAAAATTGTTGCATTGCTGATTGGCACTGATAAACAGCGAGCAAAAATCGAAATTAACAATAAACTATTTTTAAACGGAATTCCCATACAATTTGAAAATGATTCTAAAAATCTAGGTCTGACTTTCCATAACAATTTAACTTTTAGTATGCACGTAACTAATATATTAAAATCAGCGTATGGAAGACTAAAAGCCATATACAAATTCAAGTATGTATTGGACCCTAAAACAAAATTAAGTTTGACGGAGACAATAATTTTGTCTTTGTTTGATTATTGCGACACTGTTTATGGTCCCCGCCTTTTATTACAGGATCAACATCGAATACAAATCATGTAAAATACTTGCATGAGATTTGCCACTGGTGTCAAACGGAGGGAGCACATAACGCCGTCATATATTCAACATGGTTGGATAAAAATGTATTAAAGACGGGATATTCACTTCGCATGTTTCTTATATCGAATAATTAACTTTCGGACGCCTAATTACTTATATCAAAAATTAACTTTTGCTGATAACATGTTTGAACGTTCCAGAAGGATTCCAAATTTATTACATGTACCTCTGCACACCACCACTGCCTTTAAGGGTTCATTCACATATCACGCAAGCCATGTTTTTAATTCTCTCCCAAATAATTTAAAGGCAATTAATAGTATAGACACTTTTAAGAAAAAAATCCGTGAATATTATATGAATAATATATAGTGCTTTTAGTTCACGTTTCTAGTACTCGTTAAATTGTATAATTGTAAGGTTGGAGATTTCCATAAATAATGGTTATATGAAATTTATTAAGTTAATTTACTTAGTTATTAAGAAATTATTTTCTATATTGTTTGAATTTGTAATAATTTCCAGATTGGGCCTAAGCAGCCTTGGCTGAGCCCCGCCTAATAAAGACTTTTTGATTTGATATTGAGAGGGAGACCAGAGACTTAGCGTACCAGCTTCCTCGCGCAATTTTGATAGCCAGTTCTTGTTCTTCCAGATTCCTCCTACTAGGGCATACATCAAGAGACCCTGATTTAATCCCCGAGGACGATCTTCACAATCTAAGCCCTACTCGGAACCTAAGTGCAATGGAACCTTTCAGTACAGAGACCCGGCGAATTCCAACGGTGGGAACGATAGTGCAATGTTCCACTAGTTGTATTCGGCTGTATCACTAAGAATGACTTAAGAAACGCACAATTATACTTGCAACTGGTGCTTAGGAGGGCTTTTGAATACAGGCGTCACGAGTTGAAATCATGATCTGCTAAAGAGTCAAATTTCTGTCCATGTTTATATGATTTCTGTGCCGACGTCACGGTTACACCTTTTTGTTAACTCTAGACCAATGGTGGCCATTTTGGGCGGAGTTCCATCAACGAAACTGTCGACAAGTTTCTTGAGTTTGTTGCTAATTATTTTAGTGATAACATCTCCCGGGATACTTTGAAGTCCCGTGGGAGCTTTATTTTTGGTTATTTTTGCAATTTGGTATTTTTCCTAGTAATTGTATTACTTTCTGTGTCAATTCGGATCATTTTGGATATTAGGTAAATCTCATTATCCTGAGCATTTTATTTAGAGTGACTTTTGTCGCTATCTCTACTTGTTTCGGAGCTATTGAAGCTATTGAGCTTTTGAAGCATGCCGTTTCCAAAAGTTGACTTTTTTCATCCATAATTCGGTTGTGGATTGAGATATCAATTTGAAATTCGGGTAAAAGTTGGCCCTAATGGATCTCTTTCAAAAGGTCCTTGATTATCTTTTAAGAGAAAAAAATTATTAAGGTTTGAGTGTGAAAAATTTGCGTGTAACGAACTTACAAATTCAAATCATGAAATTTTAGAGTTAATTTTCTCAGGTGTTTCTTGTTAGATTTTAATGAATTTTTTACTCAATTATTTGCCGTGATGATGGCTTTCTAGAAAAGTGAAAATTTTGAAAAAATATTGAAATTTAGATGTTTGAAAAACTCAATGAATTTTATTTCTACATGAATTAATTAAGATATCGAGAAGATTTTTACATGGGCGTGAAGCGCTTAAAAAAGTAATCATTTCTAGCGAGTTTCATTGTTCTATGTTAATTAGAAGTATTTTTAATTATTAATTGGAAATAAAAATTCTGGAATGACGCCAACTAACTTTAAGCTAAGATTGGCGTGGTTCTTTCTGATTGGCTGCTTGCAGCGCGTCCTGTTTTGTCATTAGTTGTTTTTGGATGCATTTGTATTCGAATAATTCTTGTTCTAGAAGATGCTTTCTAGGCCGAATTTTCAATGTCTGTTTCATGTATATTGGATTATGTAATCTTTTTTGGCCTTATTTTTACACGTATTTCTTGATTTATTTGGCAAAAAGTCTTGTATTACGATAGTATAGGCATGAACTAGTAAAATTGTGGTACTAATTCAAGATGGCGGCCAAATATAATGTTTGTAATCGTGAAAAAATCACCCTCCCAGTTTTTACATATATTCACATTTTAAGGTTTCTAGGTGCCAAAAGATATGTTTCATCAATTCCGTTCGTCCGTCTGTCGGTTTGTCTGGCTGTTTGTCAGTTCGCGGCATGGCTTAAAAACTACTTATCAGATTGACTTCAAATTTTAGCCAAAAATTAAGGATTAAGTGGGAATGCCATGGCAACATTTTGGAAAAAATCCAATACGGCAAAACAACATTTAATTTATCTCTAGTTTTGCACAAAAGTCAAGTATTATGTAAGAATCAACTGGTAAAACTTTGGTATGAATTGAAAATGGCGGTTTGGTAAAATATTTAAAAATTCAGCTTGAGAAAACTACTTATTGAATTGATTTCAAATTGTATGCCATACTAACTGTGGTCTAGAGATGACCTACTAAAATTGTGGTACTAACTCAAGATGGCGGCAAAATGTGAAACAATCACACCTATTACGTCTGGAGCATCCCTAGGTGCCAAAAATAAGTTCCGTCGGTCCGTCTGTCGGTTTGTCTGTCTGTCTGTCAGTTCGTGGCATAGCTTAAAATTTACTTATCAAATAGACTTCAAATTTAAAAATAATTATCAAATTTGCCTGAAATTTTCCATATAAATCAAGTGTTATATAGAAATGAACTGGTAATATTTTGGTATGAATATAAGATATCAAAACAAAATGGCGCCCTAACAACATATTTAAAAAAGGAGCCTGAAAAAATTACCGATTAATAAATTGTATGCAAGCATTAGGTGTGATATATAAATAAAATGGTAAAGTGGTGGTATCATTTCAAAATGGCGGTAATCTTTTTAAAATCTTATTCAATTGGCTTTAAATCTGGCAGAAAAATTAAATGTGATATAGGGATAAACTGGTACGAATTCATAATTATGTAACAAAAACTACTTAAATTGAATTTATTACTTCTATCGTAAAAATGGAAGTATTGTAATCGTGAAAAAATCACCCTCTGAGATTTTTTCAGATCTTTAGGTTTCGGGGTCCATAGATGCCGGAAAACATTTTTTCCCAATTCCGTCAGTCTGTCGGCCTGTCTGTTCGTGGCACAGCTAAAAAACTACTTTCCCGATTGGGTTCAAATTTTGCTTAAAATAAAATGCCATATGGGAATGACCTGGTCACATTTTAATAAAGATTCAATATGGCAAAACAAAATGGCGGTCTAGTCAAATGTTAAAAAAATTATTACAGAACAACAACTTATCCAGTTTACCCAAAATTTTGCAAAAACTCAAGTGTTAGTAATAAACTAATAAAAATTTGGTACGAATCCAAGAAGGCGAAATAAAACGGCGGCTTAATAAAATATTTAAAAATTCAGCGTCAAAAAGCTACTTAATAGATTGACTTCAAATTTCGTGCAAGAATTAACTGAGGTATAGAGATGAACTAGTAAAATTGTAATACGGATTCAAGATGGCGAAACAAAATGGCGGCCAAATGAAATGTTTGTAATCGTGAAAAAAATTACAGGTTTTACATATATTTACCATAGGTCCATAGATGTCAAAAATATGTTTGCTCACTTCCATTTGTCTGTCTGTCAGTTCGCGGCGTAGCTAAAAAAAAAGTAGCTACTACTTACCCGATTGACTTCCAAGGGCTATGTGGGGATGACCTGGTATTATTTTGGTAAGCATCTAATATGAGGGAATGGCGGCCTAGTGAATGGTTAAAAAAAATATTACTAAAAAGCAAATTGTCTAATTTATCTGAAATTTTGCGAAAATACCAAGGAACCAGCCTGTAATATTTTGGTATGAATCCAAGGCAGCAAAACAAAATGGCGGCCTAGTGAATTGTTAAAAAAATTATTACTAAAAAGCAAATTATCCAATTTATCTCAAATTTTGCAGAAAAACCAAGAAACCAGCCTGTAATATTTTGGTGTGAATTTAAGGTAGCAAAACAAAATGGCGACTTGATAAATTATTTAAAAAATTAGTCCAAAAAACTACTTTTTAGAAAAATTTTAAGTTTTGAACGTCCATTAAGTGTCATAGAGATTAACTGGTAAAATTGTGGTATGAATTCAAGACAGAGAAACAAAGTAGCGGCCTAATAAAATATCTAAAAAAATCAATGCCAAAAAATTCTTATTTAATTGACATAATATCCTGCAGCAAAATTGAATATGATACAGGCATTAACTGATTCGAATTCAAAATGATGATACAAGATGACGGTCTATAAAAATGTACAAAACAATCAATTTATTTTAAATCATGCCCAAAAAATAAGTGTAGCCTAGGTAGAAAGCATATGGGAATACCCATATGGTGGAATAAAATGGCGCCCAGTAAAATTTTTTGAAAATACAGTATATTAAATGACTATGTGCGGAACTAAATTGGGTTACACTTCACTATTCCTAATGAACGAAAAGATTCATAACGAGGGAAGTTCCGGGTAAAAGAAATTACCAAATTTTTTATTGGGTAATACGCGAATTTTCAAAAGATATATTATTTATTTTTCGCATCGTGGAAAAATTCACATTTAAGTAAATGTGCTTTTTCTTGGACATATAATTTAAAGTAAAATATTTGATTGGATATTGGTATTGATTTGTCTCAAGAGAAAATATAAGTGAATTTAGTAATGTAATTTGACGTCCATTATTATTTTATAATAATCATTTCAAATAGTCATATATATATCATTATTATTCTGTCATGAAGTAACCAAAGTATAAGTTATTTTAACCCATTAATGACTAGCGTCCTAAATTTATTTAAAAATAAATCAATTGATTATTGTAAACGTTTTCAAGTCGCGTAGTATATGCACGACGCAGTGGCTTTAGTAGCAATATTTGAAATAATACCGCGAGCGGTTTCTGTTAGTTTGTTTATGTGCTTAGTGTGGAAAGTGCAAGAAATGTCGGAACGCAATAAGTAAGTAGTTAATTATTTATTATTTGTTAACATTTGGTTGCTAAAAAAATATGCTTCTGGTGTTGATGTATGTATGTGTTTACAATCATATTAGAATATTAAAAAAACATTGTAATTTCAGTTGTTTTTCTAATGCGTTCCATATAAGGAACACTACGCGTTTAGAGTAATTATTTGTTCCACTATCTCTAATATATCAGTCTCTTTCTTCCATGTGTTCGGTGCAAGAAGTGGCAGATTTATTTGAAAGTAAAGAATTTTGGGAAGATTTTAACGTCAATGATGCCGTGCAATCAGTTTTTATTGAACCACCAGAGTGTAGAGTATTATCGGATGAAGATTCTGCGGATGAGGATTCTGGAGGACTATTGTACAATCTGTCAGGGAAGCAGCTTCAGGCTTCGGTTGAACTTGTAATGGAAAGTGGCTTGAGAGTAGGAAATTTGGATGATGAAAGTGAAATCGATGATATCCCAGACGATGTACAGCTATCAACATTTGGCAAGAAATGTGTAGAAAATCTAAAATGGTTGAAGCAAACTGACTTACCAGGTGAGGATATAGTTTTGTTTTCAGAATCTGATAGCTCTAAGTACAGAAGTTTGACTCCAGTTGAGACATTCGAACTTTTTATTACAGATCATATAGTAGATTTCTTGGTACAGGAAAGTAACAAGTATGCAGCATTTAAAAGTTTCCAAAATACAAATATTACCTATGATGAAATGAGGTGCTTTTTGGGAATACTAATAGTATCGGGGTTAGACAATAAACCTTCGAAAAAAAGTTATTGGGATTCTGGGGAAGATCTTAGAAATATTGGAGTATATAAAGCTATGATACGTGACAGATTTATTGAAATAATGAGGTTTTTACATTGCTCAGATAACTCGAAACTCGACCCTAATGATAAAATGAGCAAACTCCGACCATTAGTTAACAAAATAAAAACCAATTCATTTTATTCCAACTAAAGAAATTTCGTATGACGAAAGTATGATTAAATATTATGGACTTTATGGCTGTAAACAATTTATTAGGGGAAAACCTATCAGATTTGGATACAAATGTTGGTCTATGAATTCAAAAAATGGTTACCTGATAAATTTTGAAATATATCAAGGCGCCATACCAAAGTCTAAATCTGAGCACCAAAAAGAATTTGGTAAAGCCACAGCTCCACTAATTTAATTTATTGATGATCTGCCAGAAGTAAAAAAATCGCTTCCATATCATTTTTACTTCGACAATTTATTTACTTCTATTAAGTTTTTGGCATATATCAAAAAATTGCCCAGTATCAGATACAAAAACTATGAAAAAGGCAAAGATAATTCAGTTGTCACTGTAGCTTCAACGATTCATCCTATTTTCCCACTATCAAACGCCCTAAAATATAGATACCGAATAGGCATAAGAGGAAAAAATGGTGGTGGCCAATTTTCACTTGGCTTTTAGATGCAGCAATTCAAAATGCATGGATCGTGTATAAAAGTCACAAGCCAGCAATGTCACAATTCAATTTTAGAAGATAAATCGCACAGTCCTATCTCAAAAAGTATCAAAACTTGCCAAAGTCAGCTGGAAGATCGTTTTCATATTCAAGTGATTCGAAAGTATCTCCAGATATTCGTCTTGACGGGAAAGATCATTTTATCGAATATGTGCCAAATAATAAACGTCGAAGATGTGCAGGACTAAATCACACCGAGAGGTCTGTACGTACTCAGTGTCGAAAATGTGACGTAGGATTATGTATTGACTGATTTTCATATCAAATAAAATTATTATTTCAACGAAGTAGTACACAAAATAAAATATTTCGCTATATGTGGTAAGTCTTATTTTTTACACCTTATAAGACTAGCGTTCCATATATGGAACGGCCGCCATTTTGAAAACGGCTTTAAAATACATAATTTTTTATTCAAAAGATTATTTTTAGAATTATTTTTAACTAAAATATTCAGACCTTATTCAAATTTAAGAAAAATTGGAAATTCAGTCCTTAATGGGTTAAAATGGCTATGCGAAAAAATATCGAAAAGCATGTGATCAGATATGACCTTTCTGTTTGAATCTCTAATTCAACAGATGTAATTTTTATAATCTTGACAACAATTATTGACACCAGCAACTTTATGAATCGTACCGCCGAAAAAAAAAAAACTGGACAAAAATGACGTTTCATCGCAGCTGTTTTCTGACGTGTGTCATCACTAGTCAAGGCATTAACAAAGCCACGTAAGGTTACTCAAATTGACAGAAATTCATAACTTTGATGTCCAAGTTTATTTCCCGCCACATACCTATATGTATATAATTTAAAAATTTTATTAGTTTAAAAAACTTTATGTTTCTTGGAATCATTTGTAAAGAAGATTATACCTACATACATGTACACTACAGGCTTATATGTTATTATGTATTTAAGAAGCCTATTTTTGTCACTTGTTAGGTTCAAGTTTAGTTAAAGGGCCTATACAAAGAAAACAAAGTATATTTGAATCTTGATTGCAACGATATAGTTGTACATTGCGATATCAGATTCACACAGCGCCAATTTACATCATATATATAATTTCCTCTTTACGTCATTTGCAAAAGGCTGTTATAGTTTTCATTAAAAATCCGAATTAGATTTTTCACTGGTTGATTCTAATATGAAAATAGTGGAATTCTTAAAAACAAATTAACCATAAAATATCTAAAAAAATGGTTCTAGTTTTTAAAACCACTAATGACCACCACTAATTTATATTTAGTCAAAATAATTTCTTTCAGTTTAAGTACCTTCCATTTCTGTACGAACAAACAACTTTATCTGTGAACTAATGTTTATTATTTTTCAGCTCAATTGTTGCCCATATTTTTAGTTTCTTTTTCGGTTAGGCCCGGAAGGAATTTGTAAATATCTCGTTTAATTTTAGCGTAAAATTCATAAATAGCAAAATGCTATCTTTGTTAAAATTAAACATCACCTGATGAAGGCTCGAACGCAAATCGAGAAATTTTGATATTATGTGTGAAAAAAATAGCAAGATAAAAATACTTTGTCCGTTTAACGAAAGATAGGCCCTATCCTCTCGGCTGCCTTGATTCGGGAAAATATGTTACGGCCGCCAAAGTAACCCATATATTATTTTAATTCATTTACATTGCGATTATATTATACTCTTTTGAAGGAATATAGCCATTCTGAACTCTAAAATTATAGGTCGGAATGACTGTATTCTCGGATATTTAATAGAAAAAATATACTATGTATTTGAACATCTATAAGTACATATATACTTTTATGCACCACGTTTAAATATTAAATGTATTAATTTATTATAATCCAGCACAACTAAAAATTCTAAAGTAAAATAACTCAAAATTTACCAAGAAGGAATAGAAATGAATACAACTGGCAACGTTGCAGTCTGCTTTACGAATTTTCCTGGCGCGGTATTTAATTTATTCTTATATCGGCGAATAAAATTCAGGTGCAACGCACTCTGGCGAGAATTGGTAGAAGGTGGTTATGAGTTTTCTTAAGCGTAGCTATTATTTTCTTTGATTTTCTTCCAAATCTTCCATTGCCATTTGTGCTATTACGCTACAAATAGAGGACCTCATTGATAATTCTTCAACTACTCACCGCCTCCCAGAGTCCAAAACAGAGATACTCACAGAAGATCCGGAGATAACCGAAAAATGCTTGAACACCTCCGCCGACAAACAATATTTGTTGGATCACCAAAGAGCCCCATAAAGCCCAGTATCCAATTTCTGGGATTTGGCTGCAATTTCTTGGTAATAAGGTCTTGGTGAATTTTCTAATTCCAGCTTAATTATAGGGCCAATATCTGGATCTTCTCGTTGATCTTTGGATACAATTTTTGGGTCCCACTCTTGAGAGCTTTGAAGTGCTATTCTTCGGCAATGAAAATCGTCAGGATCTTCTCTTTCTAATGCCCCAGAGTCATTTTGTTTATCTTCGGGTATGTTTCTTCATTGCTTCACCACGCAAGGAACAAACAAGTGCTCGTGCCTTTTCGGTGGAACCCCAACTATTTTCAGTTGCGGCAGCTTCAAAGTGTTTCAGGTAAGTAACCCACGGCACCTTACCATCAAAGGTAGGTGGCTGTATCGCATGTGACAAAGAGACAACGTCGGATTTTATCTCACTTTGGTTTCCAAATTTCTGCATTTGGGAACGTAGACTCTGGACTTCTTCCTGCATTTGGTTATGAACCTCCTGAACTTGCTTTTCGACTTTCTTCTCCATTTGTCCCATTTCCTCTTTTAAATCTTTCTTGGTTAGTGTCAGTTCAAGCAAAGTTTTTCTAGTGATTTCTTCTTGATTCTTTTCAATTTCTTGCATTTTTTGTTTTACGTCTTCTTGGTGTCTCCTCATATCTTCTTTAAGTTCGTTTTTTATATCTTCTTGGTTCTTCCTCATGTCATCTGTGAGTTCCTGCTTTAGTTCTTCTTGGTTCCTCTTCATATCTTCCTTGATTTCTTGCTTCATGTCTTTTTGATTTTTCTTCAGGTCTCCTAGTTCTTGCTTCATATCTCTTGGCCTCTCTTCATGTCTTCTTGACTGTTTTTTATATCGTTGTGCATTGTCATTATCCCATTGATTAAGGAATCAGATTTTGCTTCCATAATTAATGATAATTTCTGTATCTTCTCTGTTAAAAAAACAGTTCTTACTTCTTCGTCTTCAGATTACTCCAACTTCAGACTCAGCTGGATCCTTATCCCGCTTCCGACACCAAATGTTCCGGATTGGCCGGTACACAAATACGTTTTCTGAATGCACTCCTTTTATTTAGAACACAGCTTACAGGTAGCAAAGGTTAACACTATATACCTAACAACCGTGACTAAGGTAACTTAAACTTGTTTACACTCCGAAATCTCAATTACAACTGAATAAAATGTGGCCTCGGGGCGCGCTTATATAGCCTTTAGAAAAGGACGCAATAATCTAGAAAATTCTAGAATAATCTAAATACTAGAGTGAAAAGAATTAAGCCTAACAGAACATTCGAGAACGATTTTAGTCGTTACATGGATAAAAATTAAGGTTAACAAGTAATAAATAAATTCATCTAAAACTTAATAAATCTATAACTAGGGCTAAATTCGCAACAATATATATATATATATATATATATATATATATATATATATATATTGTATTGATATTGTATTTAGTATTTATTGTAGTGATATAGATATGCGATATTGTTAATTAATTGTTAATACCACTTACTACATTTACATGCAGTAAATACTAGGTGACAAAGATAAAATTATTTTAAATACGCCCTTGGTCCAATACATATGCAACTGGTCTCTCTCTCTCTCTCTATATATATATATATATATATATATATATATATATATATATATATATATATATATATATATATATATATATATATATATATATATATATATATATATGTATATATATATATATATATATATATATATATATATATATATATATATATATATATATGTATATATATATATATATATATATATATATATATATATATATATATATATATATATATATATATATATATATATATAATGTGTTTTCATTACGTAGTTATGAATACTTAAGACTACATACCCGTGGGTCTATTGTATAAACGCAGTAGAAGTGATGAGCGTTGAGTGCCTTGTGACGCCAGCAATATACACTGATACAATCGGGCAAGGTAAAACCTGCAGTGTATTATGACGGGCTTACTAAAAATAGTCAACCCCATATTTCTCAAAAAATTAAAAAACTCTTGCCCTGGGTAAAAAAGAACTGAAAAGAACAGTTTTGCTGACGTTTTGCCAGTCACGTTTAACATTTTTGAAGCTCTCTTTCTTGCGCCCGAATAGAGACTGAAGTGTTAGTAACTGCGACGCCACCTCCATCCGGGGCCGAAGGTTATATCTGAGCGGCTGGTGGTCGTTATTTATGTTTTCCGGATGTTGCCGTTGTTGCGCTTAATTTTTGGTGATTTTCGATTTTGTCTATAATTTTCTTCCATACTGTTGGTAGTTTCAATGATTCGCTCCTTTTATTTAAATCACCTTGTTTTTCAATTTCTATCGCTTCTCGGATTATTATGCTCTTATAATGATCTATATTGGCAATCTCCCTACATCCACCGAAATTTATTTTATGGCCGGTTTCCTGATAATGTAGGTAGATTTGAGGTTGTTTGTTTCTAATGCGGAGTTTAGACTAATTATGTGTTCCATAATGCTGATTAATTGTGTAATAAAAATATTTTAGTATAAATTGTATTCGTAAAAAATTGTTTTTTAAAAAGTCAATTTAGGGTTTGTGAGACTGGCTTAGTCGGTAGGATTTTGATCGAACGAAAAAGACATACATCGCTGATCCGGTCTGTTTAAACAAGTCGTCGATCAAGAATCAAAAAATAGAAAAAAAGAAGTTTGCAGCCCTCGAGAACCTACCAGAGAGAAGTACAACATCGACCAAACCTCTGGGAACCTAAAATTAAGACGCCTGGGACACCTTACATCGGATCCCCAAGGCAGTATTTTACGAAAAGGCAGCTAAGAAAAACAATGCAGTTAATCTTCGCTGGAATACTATTGTAAGAGCTCATTTCCTTCATAATTTCCCATTCTTCCTGGTTATACATAGGCATTTTATTTTATTTTTATACATGTACATAGAAAACATGAGGCGCGATATTTCAGTTGTGAGATATCAAGCCGATAACATTCCTCTCTTTGATGGAAATACTAAATTGCTTCAAAGATTTTTTTGTTCATGTAAAAACTTTAAAAAAATTTCAAAATTCTACAAATCTTGGCGACCCTATAAATGTAATACTTTTAGATACTATATTAAGTAAATTACGAGGTAGGGCAGCAGATTTAATTGGATCTAGATCCGAACTTAATTCGAAATCTATTCAAAAACACATTAAATTTAACATTTTCTGATCAAAGGCTTTACAACTGAAGAAGAAAATTTTATTCAGTTTAGCTCAGGTAGAAACTACACAACGGATTCTAATTTTAAAACCAATTATAATACAAATTTGCCCAATATAATAAATCAAGCGTTCAATCGAGACCACAAAATGTATACCCTCAACCAAATTTTTCACATTTACCTAGACCCATGTTACCACCAAATAATTTTGCATCTAGGCATCACAACACCTATGATAAACAACTTTACGCCTAGACCATTTCAACCAATGCCAATAAGTAATTTTCCACCCAGACCGTTCCAACCAGGACAACAATTTGAAAACCAAAATTTTAGATTCCCATTTGTCAACAGACAACCACGAAATCAACCGTCCTCATTGACAAAATCAAGTGCGATAATTCGAAACCAGAGACAAACTGAATTAAATAAAGTTACTCCTATGGACACTAGTTCAGGCAATACTGTGTTAAATAAACCAAAACTCAAATTTACATTTCAAGAATTATACGCCCAACAAATAACTAACGCTTCAAACTCTAATGAAAACCCAGATGAAAATACAGAACTAAGAGACTATGCGACATACGAAGATAGCCAAAATTATTTTTCAAGTAACTAGGATATAGGTCAAAATTACTATGGTGCAGATAATACATATCCACACCCATATGACACCACATACGCTGACATATACTCGACGGACCATTCACCTGGTTTTAATTCTAATGATAATAATTACGAGTATTTTTAATAGATACAGGTAGTTCTAGAAGCTTGATAAGTCCTTATTGCTTATACATTTTACAAAAAAATTATAAAACAGGAAAACGTTAATATTCAGACAGCACATGTTATGTCTAATCACGATGAAGTTGCTAATATCCCATTTTTCAATATTTTCAACACAAATGGCTTTCATAAATTTTATCTATTTGATTTTTCCCAAAAATATGGCTTAATAGGCGCAAATATTTTAAGCCAATTATATGCCAGCATTAATATAAAGGCAGGGAAATTAAAAACCCCTTTTGCTGAAATTCCTATAATTTACGAAAAATCTAATAAAAAATCTGACCAAACAGACTTTCAAAATACAAGTACCTGTAAAAATGAAAGTAGGTATAGGGATTCTTGAGTATACAAAATTTGAAAATAATCTCGAAATGCCCAAAGCTTTAGTAAATGTTTCAAATTATTTCGCTATAACATCTGTAACTAATTCTTGCAATTTCCCAGCTGAAATAAACTTTGCCGAACCAGTTGATATGTGCCACATAACCCATTCCCACCCAACGTTGCGTTTTCGCAACAGTTTTCGATTTTTTTAAATATACTTAAAACCCACTTTAGTTGACTAAATCTGCTGAATTGACAAAGGTCTATAAAAAGAGTTTACGTGACAAAACTTAAGATTTACATACATTTAAATATATATTTAAATGCAAGATCCTATCATCACCCAACACAAACTCAAGCTGTGGCGAATACGAATAACCTAATACCCAGATCCGTGCGGTTAACTGAACACAGACGGGACAAAACGAACTTAATATGATATCTAGTGCTTTAAAGAAAAATGACTAAACAAATCGCACCATAGAGAAGTATTAATACACAAGGTTCCCGAACCACGGAGTATACAGCATTTCGTATCAGGATTGTGAAAAGATGTACGTCGGCAAACTAAAAGAAGTAGACGAGCAAGTTAAGTTATGTTTCGCACAACCGAACTTGACTTTTTAAAAAACAATGTATTTTGAGAACCGAGTTACATAGATTCTAGTTTATAACTAACTTAACAATATTTTACGAATACAATTTATACTAAAATATGTGCTGATGTCTGCAATCGAGTTCTTATATATACATTTAATCAGCATTATGGAACACAGAACTCCTCCCGAACTCGAGACGAGCTTACGGAGGTCGCGAGCTTCAGATGACTATCTGTGAATTGGGTGTGGCGTTAGCTTCTTGGGATCTCGTGGTAGGCTTGTGCTTCTTGAATCTTAGGCTAATGATTCTCTTGTAGAGGAAGTAACCAGTTACTATAAGTATTACCAGATACAGTAATACCGTCTAGTGGCTGATAAAGAACTTCGTTTAATTTTTGGTGTTGATCAACGGCTGTGTGGATTCTTCCTGTTTTGCTAAACTTTATTAGAACCGATTTCTTCGTTCGAATACTTCAGATTTATTTGGGAAGTTCGATGTTTTTAAAGTGTATTTTCGGATCTTGGTACGTCTTTAATAATACGGTATTTATGTGTATTTTGCAGCTTGGGTTCATTTCGAGTAAGTTCCTTTTAGTGGAATATTATCTTTATTCGCACCGCATTGTTGTACTGCAACTACTTGCTTTGAAATTATTCATATTTATTCTTATCTTTCTAGTTTCTCAGTTTTGATATCTTGGATTTTAATTTTTATCTGGTGACATTGAGATATATTTTGGATATACTTGAGCATCTGTACTTCGCATGGAGTTTCTTGACCGATGGGCGCTGGGCTGAGTTCATGGCAGAAGTATTCTGCCGTACTGACTTCTTGGCATTGTTGGTTAAATGAGGCATACTTCCGCTCGTTAAGGATAAGGTATTTGGAGTGCGGGAATATAATTTTGAAGTGATTTGACGAAGGGGTTGGTAAAGGATAGAGGTCGTAGAGTATATAGTTATTGCTTTCTACAATAAGCACTTCTGTTATAACATTATTTGATTTCTTTTTGAATAACTTTTGATTTGTAATATTTTTTCAAAAATAAGAATATTTTCGAGATTTCGAAGACAATTTCTCTCTCGTTAAGAAGATCGCTGGGATCTAAAATTGATTTATGAAATGTGTTTAATTTAGAAAACGTTATTGCTATTTGTATGTTTTCTAAGATGTCGTTAAGTTCTTGGAAAGATGTTGTTATTTAAGAAATTAGCATTTGTATTAAAAAATAGTGGTTTGTCTCCATTTGTTTTGTTTCTAAGTGTTTAAGGACTTCTTCTATTTGCAAGGTACGCGATTCTAAGGTGAGATGGTTATGTGTTAAGTTTTTAGAGATTTCTTGAAATAGTTTATTAGATTTTTGTATTATGGTTATTTGCCCTTGCATTGCTGATTTTAAATGATTTTCGTTCGCGAATATCGATGAGATTGCTTTGTCGCACATCGTCTTGATCAAGATTACCTGTTAAAGATTTTATTATCGAGCAAAAGCCGTTTGCGAGTCCTCTTTTTGTTCTGTTTCTAAATGCTATAGGATTTATTTGTGTTATTTGTGATTTAATTTTATTTTCGAGAATAGAAGGTAAATTATATGAGTTGTAAAATTCTTTTTTATGGGTCGTTGAGTTCTTTAGGGAGGTTACTATTTTCCTAAAACTAGTTTTTAGAAGTGTATATTCGTCTAATATAGGAGTTATGTCATAGATTTGTACGAATGACCAAAAATCGATTATATTTTGGGAGTTGCCAAGTTTTAGTGGTAATAGTCCGGGGTGCTTGTCGAGGTTGTAGAAGGTCACTTTTGTGCTTGTGCTTTCGAAGAGCCTGCAACAACAGGCGATTTTAGTTCTTTTATGTGAATAGTTTAGAGTTTATTGTTTGATTTATTTTTCATTGAAACTGTCGTTTTCTAATCGTTCGACAATTTCGAAGGGACCAACAGTCTGTCCTATTTTAAACTGATGTTGGTTTGCTCCTAGAGTGTTACGTTTTGCGATTACTTTTTCTTTTTGAGTTGTACAGTATTTTTTATGTCGCCATAAAGATGTTTTAGTTTGTCGTTGTGATTTGATACATAATCTGTATAAAAAGTTGTTTTTATTAAATCGCACGGGTCTCTAGAATTGTTATGTCCAAGTGTTATGTCAAAAGGGGTGTATTTGGTTGACGAATGTATGGAATTACTATACGCTATAAGGGCATATTTCATTAATGTTTTTGTGTCTTCTTTTTTGAACCTTTCTCTTAAAATACGTAGATGTTCTATTATTGTCGAGTGGAAGAACTCTACGGGTGAATTAGATTCCTCATGGAACGGTGTTGTAAAATGTATGTCTCTTTTGTGGGCTTTTAGAAGGTCTTGTACCATGTTGTTTTCAAATTCAGAACCGTTGTCCATTATTATTCATTCGAGTATACCGTAGAAAGAGAAATAATGAATTAGAGCTGTACAAATTTCAATACAGGTTTTGCCGGAGACAGGCAAGGCTTGTCCAAGTTTTGAAAATGTGTCTATAAGTTTTCCTACTTTTTCGGTAAGAACTAGAAGCACCTATAGAGGTTTACGAGAATATTTTGATGTTTGGCATATTTCGCATTCGTTAATGTTTTTAGACACGTCGGTTTTCATGCATGGCCAGTAATAGTTTGGTGATAACACTTGCCTTCGTGTTGGTATTTAATAAGGAAAGTGCGTTCTTCGGGGTCTTTTATTGAATTGACTAATTTAGTACATTTTATTAATTTTACAGCTATTGCATAAAAATGTCTCAGGTATAGGTCATTAAATTCGAGATACATCGAATCGTCGTAGAAATATAAATGACAGGTTTTGTTTGTAGGAAGTCTAGTATAAATCGAGCATTTCCTTTTCCGATTTTTACGTTCCATATATTGTGTTTTTCAAAGGTGTCCCAAGTAATTTCAATTTTGTCGTAGGGATTTTTCGAAATTATTATATTATATATATATATATATATATATATATATATATATATATATATATATATATATATATATATATATATATATATATATATATATATATATATATATATATATATAAATATATATATATTTATATATATATATATAAATATATATATATATATATATATATATATATATATATATATATATGTATATATATATATATATATATATATATATATATATATATATATATATATATATATATATATATATATATATATAAAATATATATATACATATATATTTATATATATATATATATAAGTAGTTATAATATGGGAGCGCCTCCTCCTCCTCCTCTTCCTCTCTCTCATGTCCCTCATTCTTAACTTCCTCCCCTTTTATTCTCATTCGCATCATATTTTTAATTTTTTCTCTTTGTTCTCCCACATTTGATTTTGCATTCTTAAGTCTTATAAATAGGTGCATCATGATCATTTTAGTATGCCGAGGCACATTTACTAAGCTGTGCTCGAGTTGCGTAAAAAGTTATTTTTGAATTTTTCCACCAATTTTGTATAAAACAAAAAGAAAAAATGTGTCAAGTAATAAGTGAATTATGTGTAATCGCGAAAAATTAACTACAACTATCAGACAGTTAAAAGTTAAATATCTCAATTTCTTTGAAGTGATTTCGAAAGATGAATACACCAAGCTGTTTTATCCACTGAAACGAGATTATTTGGAAGCAATTGACTGTTGTGATGATTATTTAGAAGGAATTATAAGCCTTACTACGTTTTTCAATACATTTGGGAAATCATACTTTGTAGGAGAATTAAGCCACCTAATAGAATTTATAGGAGAAGATTGCCAATTTATACCTGCTATTATTGCAACCCAAAAGAGGTTTCAATTATACGAAGATAAAAAACAGGTATTATCAAAGAAAGTTAATCCTATTCGCAAGAGACGTCCCCCTACATATTTAAAATATTATGTTAAATAAATGAAATGGCTGAGTTGCTGATTGCAGTTAAATTATTAGAGGAGAAATTTAGTAATCTTTCAAAAACCTATTTCTCATATTGTATGGCAAGTGGTCCGGAGTGGATAGACTTTTATTGTAATCAATCTGAGGAATTCGTAAAGGCTGCCCTCTGTTGCAACAAATACATTGAAACATTAAATTTTTTTCAACTTATTCAAGATCTAAAAGATATTGGCTTTGGTTACTATTTAAAAGACTTGAAGCAATTTATTGACGAGGATACTATTCTTCAAGAAATTGAAAAGGAAGAATAAATTTAATAATATTTACAATGGAGCAAATGGTTACTGAAATGTATGAAGAGTTTATTATATCTGCTGCATACTTCCAATATTTATCAATTGTAGGCGAAGAAGACGCAGAAGCACAAGATTTGTCAGCATATGTTAATAATATAGATCGAATGGAACAATGTAAATTAGCCGCTAAATTTTGTAATGATTATTTAAAATATAAAAATGAGTATGAACTTTTAAATGAATTTAGAAAATTAGATTTAAGGTATCATATTAATTGTATTCAATCATGGTTGGTTAATGCAAAATAAAAAGGTAATTAAGTTTTTTATATTTTTATTCATTCATAAAACAATTGTCATATAAAAATAACACATTTGTCAAAGCACACATACAAGGTGATTTTGAATGATAGAAGCATTTTGGTTCCATTAGCTTTAGCGCTGGTTGTTCATCTATTTCAATCACAGGCTTTTTAGAATATTTCTGTATAAAATCCTTTTTTTCGCTTCCTTTTACAAAAAAAAAATCTGCTTTCTTCGTAAGTGTTTCAATTATTTTTGGGAAATGATGTAATGGAGTAAATCCATTATTCCAATGTATACAATGATAATTTTTCGTTAACCATACCGCCTGCTTGTGACAATCAGGTGAAAGAAACTCCATTGGAAAAGGTCTTTTAAAAATGTAATGAGTCATTTCATAACCATCAAAAGCTGCAAGCTCTTTCGGTATAAATTTATTTTTTTCATCCTTGAAT
>JAUTXW010003922.1:0-65419 GCA_030620095.1 Kuschelorhynchus macadamiae
TTCTGGTATACTCAATAGGCACAATAGTAGTTGGTCCAGGAAAATCAACACCAAATATTTCCCAGAAGACAGCAGGGCAGGTTTGGTCTAAATGTGTCCTGCTTCATATTAGGAACACATATAAAATTTTATATATTTGAGGGAAATCTAACAGCCAATATAAATTTTAGAGGCAGCTATACCTGAATTACTTGACGATGTTCCTCTAGCGCAAATTAACGAAATTTATTTTCAACGGACGGTGCTCCTGCACACAATTCTGGAATGACGAGATTATTTCTGGACAATAATTTTACCAATCAATCGATAGGAACAAATGGACCTATAAGATGGCCCCCTAGGACCCCAGATTTGTCGATTTTAGAGTTCTGTCTATGGGGATATCTGGAAAACAGAATTTACAAAGACCACTATGATAATGTCAGAATTTTCGGAAATCATCCCGTTATTTTGCTTAATTCCCTAAAACGAATACGAAAATAGTGCAAACCATGCATAGAACAAAATGGAATCAGGCTGAAAGGCTTGTTACATAATGATTTATTACTGTTTTGTTCTTGTGTTACATAAATCTAGGTAGGTGGTACTTTTTTGGTGCGAAATTATCAATACATATTTTGATAAATAGATTTAATTACATATTTATTTTGATTTATTGTTAGGATGTGGATATTGTTAACGACTTTAAATAAAAGGCAGCATTGTTTTGCATGGCCTACTGCAAAATTTGGGATGATAATTATAAAAATTAGGATTTTTGTTGTTGTTTATTAAATAGATCCATACTACTATATATTTTTGAGAAGCTTTTAAAAGGACAAATCAATTTCTGGACAAATATACAGGGTGTGCCATTTAAAAAAACAGAACTTTGAGGTCATATAAAAGAATAAACAACTCAAATGAAAAATATGACTACGCCACTGGATCCAGCGTAAAAAACTGCATAAGCAGCAACGTTTCCCTTTGCGTTAAGTTAAAGGATAACCGAGATACGAGGGGGGTCCCAAAATGCAAAATTTTCTATTTCGCCCTGTATCTTATAAACGAAGAAGGCTATGAAAATTTTGTTTACGGCTTCATGAGTTTCACAAAAAATTAGCTCAGGTTCGTGAAAACCGCAAGGTTCTATCTTAAAAATAAGTAAGAGTTTGTTATGGGTGCAACGGTTTAGAGATACCGGGTCTTTGGAGAGAATCAAGCGACGTGACAATCGAGCAGATGTGCTACCGAACGAAGTCTTAAGCTGGAAGGGAAATTTTAAGTAATAATAATTACAAAATATCTATGCGTAAATCAGCAGCACATTGATGATGTCGAAATGTAAAGCAGAGCGACTGTTAAAGATAATTAAATTTAAGGCATGCAAAATTCAAACATTTCAACGAATTATACCCCACGCTTACGAACAAAGATACTACACATGTGAAACAGCTCTTGATTTAACAAGACAATTTCCTAATGCGCAAATAATAATGTCAGACGAAGCAACATTTCATTTAAACGGAAAGGTTAATAAACATAATTGTCATATATGGAGATAGGAAAATCCGCGAGAATTTGATGGGTTGTTTGGTGTGCGGTGTCGTCCAAGGTGTACTGTCCTTTTTCTTTGAGAATACCGTCTTTGGAGCTACTACACCGATATGTTAGAACTTTTCTTTTATCCACAACTTGAAGAAGAAGGGATAATTATTGTTGATGATGGTGAGATGGATACAAATGCAGAATGTAAATACTTCTTGGAATTGATAGTCCATGCTTGCGAATCAGTTTTAATTTAAAGACCAAAATAGTTTCTTTAACCTTTGTACGCATATCAAAATACATTGGTTTAATGAAGACCTTAGAAAGAATGCAGGAAATACTAAAATTGCTTATATCACTCAGGAGCTCCACTAACATCTCACTACCAACTGAAATCATCAGAATTTCAGGAAGTTTTACAATAATAGAATCAAGAATGCAAAGAGGGCAGCAAATGATAAATTCATTCTTCAGTCATCTAATAAACAAAAAGCTGCTTGGGATGTCATCAGAAATAATAACCCAACAAAGGTCCAAGTAACTTCAAATAAATTAAATGCAAATGACTTTAATAATTATTTTCCAACATTGCAGAACACTTCGCAAAGAATCTTTCTCCGTCCGCAATAAACCCCATTTTATATGTCAAAAGATGAGAACCGTAATCAAAAGCAATTTAAATTATGAGATCTCTATAATGAGCTAAGAGATACCATTAATGGTCTAAAAAACAGCCCAAGTAAGGATGCATATGAGCTTAATTCAAGAATAGTTAAAACACTTAAGGAAATAATCGTGTATCCTCTTTGTAAAATCATTAACTTATGTATTAGGGAAAATATTTTTCCAATGCATTTTAAATTATCGCGAACAGTTCCGATATATAAACACGGCGACTGCGATAGGGTGGGAAATTATAGGCCTATCTCTATATAATACCAGTATTTGAAAATTTTGAAAATCATCAAGAAACAAATCGTTAATTTTTTAGAGTCCGTTTCAACATTTTGATTAAACAACAATTTGGATTCGAAATGGCGTTTCTACTATATCAGCCATCAGTACCCTAGTCAAGTACATCCAGGATTGTTTCGAAAATAAAAAGAAAGCTCAAGCATCATTTTTTGATTTGAGGAAAGCCTTTGATTGTATATCTCACAAACTCCTACTTGCTAAACTAGTGGAGTATAATATGGGTCCAGACTGTGTTAGTCTCTTGAAATCATACCTCTCAGATAGAATTCAATATTGCACTTATCAAGGGAATATATCATCTACACATATAGTCAAATCCAAGAGTCCCCCAGGGATCAGTACTGGGACCAGTATTATTTCTTCTGTACATCAATGACATAAATATGTGCCTTCCATCTAGCAACCTTGTTCTCTTTGCAGATGATACAGTCGCCCTCGAAAGAGCCGATGAAGAAGCAGGTTTAGAGGCAAGATCATTAAATGCACAGTCCTGCATATATAATTGGTTCAGATCAAATGGACTTAGTGTAAATGATGCTAAAATGCAAATATTGAACTTCTCATTGTGCCCAATAACTTCCAATAAAGACCCTGTAAAATACTTAGTCGTATATCTTGATACTGGTCTCACATGGAAAGAACAATGTACCCACCTCTCCAAAGAAGTTAAGTAAAATTGTTCGAAATCTAAAAAATATGGTCTCGGATTCTGTCCTGATGAGTGCATACTATGGCTATTTTCACTCGCATATCTTCTATGCCATCCTGTGTTGGGGACATTCTGCCCAAGCATCAAGGGTTTTCGCTATACAAAGGAGATGTATCAGAATTATGGCTGGCCTGGGATACAGGGAATGTTGCAAGGGTGCCTATATCTCATTAAAGGTTCTAACGGTACCATGCACATTTATATTATCATGCCTCCGGCACGTTAAGGAAAACTATGGTGAATACTCTGTTAGCCATAACCTTCATGGGTACAGTACCAGAAACAAAAACAACTTGGTAACACAACATTCTCGTACTAAACGAGCTAGAGATGGACAGAACTATTTTTGCACACGTTCTACAACGTGCTCCCTGAAAAAATTCGATGCCTTCCCACAGAAGTCTTTACGAAAAAATTAAGGGACTACTTAAAACAAAAGGCATTCTATGGTACTGATGAGTTTCTTAGTAATAATTTTGAGGACATTTGTGAGTGAGGACAGGTGCATATAAATTAAACCCTAATATACCTGTTATTGTAAATTGTTGGAATTCATATTTTAGGGCTTCACCTTTGTTTTTGGCTTATGTGTTTTATCATATTTAACAATTATAAAATTTATTCGATTTTAATTATAGGTATCATATAGTCTAAGGTTGCTGACTACTTACTTAAATTATACTTTGACTTGTAGATTATTTGACTTGTGAAAATGCTTTTATGTATGTATTACCACAAATAAAAATTGATTGATTGATTGAATGACATATATAAAGTGCTATTGTCAAAACATTGGTGGTCTGAGAACTAAAATGGATGTCCTCGATATGTCATTGAGCTTGAGTGATTACTCTGTTGTTATTTTGGTAGAGACATGATTAAATAGTTCTTTTTTCCTGGTTTAAATGTTTATAGAATGGACAGATGTTCAGTCACGAGTGATAAGAGCAGAGGAGGTGGAGTTCTGATTGCGGTATCCAACAAGTTAAAGTCAAAAATAGTCCAAGTGTCATGTAATGAAATAGAACCAGTCTTTGTGGGAGTAAAGACTATGTATAAGAGCTATATTTTTGGTGGAGTGTACATACCACCAAATTCATTTCAAATTAAATATGATCTCCACTGTGCTTCTGTACGGGAAATCACTGTAGCCCACCCGAATGTGGAGTTAGTAGTTTTTGGGGACTACAACTTGCCCGAAGCACTTTGGCATAATGAAACACATGGTGTGTTTGTAGCATGCGGTGAAGATTCACCTGCTCATATTGTAGCGGAAGGTTTTGCATATTTGAATTTGTACCAAGTAAATATATTGCCAAAGAGTAGAAATGTATTTTTAGATTTAATCTTTTGTCATTCATCTCATATTTATGTTTTATATGCACAGGACGTTTTATTGCCCGAGAGTATGCGCCATAGGGCATATTGTTTTGAACTTATGGTTGATTATGCCCCTCTAAGGTTTGACGAATTTTACCATGACTTCAGGAATGCTGATTATATGGCCATAAATAACTTTTTAGCGTCGTACGATTGGGAGGCTAGTTTTATGGATGTGGATGTTGACATGGCTGTTGAAAGGTTGTATGAGGCCCTAAACTTCTGTCTTAATCAATTTGTACCCCAGAGACGAATGAAGAACACTAACTTTCCCAGATGGTTCAGTCCCCGACTAAAAGATCTGGTATGTGAAAAAAGAAAAAGATTGCACATAAAAAAGTCTTGCACTCCAAAAGGCAGTATGATTACGAAACTTTTTCAGATTTACGAGCTGCTTGCAATTATGAATGGAAAATTTGTCATGATGTATAATGTTGCTGAAACTGAACATGCTTTTTTGCTAAATCCTAGGTACTTTTGGAAATATGTGAATGATAAAAGGCAGGCAAATCGCCTACCTCATAGTATGCATCTTGAAGCAGAAGTGGCTCATAATGGGGATGAAATTGCTAATTTGTTCGCACAACACTTTGCTATAGTGTACTGATGACTCTAATTGTAATGTTCTGGATTTCACTTGGAACAACTTTGCAAACATATTGCTCTCTGGCTTCTCTATAACTGATGTTTTCAACAAAATTTTTAGTTTACCTTGTAAGACAAATTGTGGCCCTGATCAGATTCCTAATTTGTTTCTGAACAAATGTGTTTGCACAATGGATAAGCCTCTGCAGCTAATTTTTAATAAATCTATTGAGTCCTGCAGATTTCCTGAAAGCTGGAAACATAGCTATATAACACCTATCTATAAATCGGGCAAGGTGGAAGATGTCAACAATTATTGGGGTGTTTGTATACAGTCTGTTATGTCAAAGCTTTTTGACAGCCTTGTATCTGATCAGCTTAGTTGGGCATGCAAGGGTATTGTCAACGATCTTCAATTTGGATTTTGTAAAGCCAAATCGACTCAGGAGAACTTGGTTTGAGTGGCGCACAGGTTGATGCCATCTATACTGACTTCTCCAAGGCTTTCGACAGGGTAAACTTCAGGATCCTCCTGGCAAAGCTTTTGGCACTGGGCTTTTCTCAGCAGCTTGTTGATTGGTTGGAAAGCTTTCTCAGTGGACGGACGCAGACTGTCAGGATAAACGGTAGTGTCTCTGCACCATTTAAGGTTACATCTGGTGTCCCTGGGGTCTCACTGTGCCCCGCTCCTTTTATCTTATTTGTTAATGATATTGCTGATATATTGATTAATTCCAATGCGCTGATGTCTGCTGATGATTTAAAAATTTTCAGAGTGATTAAGGATGATGGGGACGCAGTTGGCCTTCACAGGGATTTGGATGCACTTTGGCAATGGACACAAACTAACAATCTCTATCTAAACCTTAAGAAATGTTTCCACATTAGCTTTTTTCATACTAGGTCGAGAATTCAGTCGTCTTACTCCATAAATGACACAGAACTATCATATACCAAGTGCATAAAAGACCTTGGTGTCTTGTTCGATGAAAAACTTACTTTTGTTGAGCATGTGTTGTGTATAAGTCTTAAGGGCACGAGAATGCTGGGCTTTGTTGTCAGGAACTGTCAACACTTTTCGATTGATATTATTAAAGTATTGTACTGCTCATTGGTAAGATCTAATTTAGAGTATGCTACTGTCGTTTGGTCACCATTATACCACGCACACAAAGATGTCATTGAGCGTGTCCAGTATAAGTTTTTGAGATTCGCTGCATTTAAGTGTGGTATAAATATGAAGAACTACCATCGAATTGATATGTTAAATTTACTGAGTTTGAAAACACTTGAATGTAGGCTTCGTATGTTTGATGTATGTTTTATTGTCAATGATAAAACTAAACGTTCCCAATAGACGTCTGAGACAAAGTGATTTATTTTTCGTCCCTTTTCATAACACTAATTATGGAACGCATTCTCCTATTGATAGGAGTGTCCGTATGTTACACTCATTACATCCGGGTTTTGACCTTTTTGACTGTACCCTCTCGAGCTTAAAACACTTCTTTGCCAGAATACTGTGATGTAATATTGTGATGTATAGTGTTAACTGAGGTTCCTGCTTGTAAGACTATCTTTTTGTTTGTTATATGTATTTTAATGAAATTCTTTAAATATGTTATCTTAATTTCTAGGTCTATCGTCTAATTGATTATTTAATTGTTGTATATTTTTTTTGTAAAATGGGGATTCCCCGTCAATTTGGTAAAATAAAAATAAAATAAAATAAATAAATAAAATATTTCCAACACGATGGCGCCCCAGCGCATTATTCAAACATTGCGAGAAATTCATTGAGTCGAGTTTTTCCAAACAGGTGGATAGGCAGGCGAGGTCCTATACCGTGGGCTCCATATTCCCCAGATCTAACGATCCCAGACTTTTCTCTGTGGGGTTATGTGAAGGAAGCGTGCTGCAATTATCTACCACAAAATTTCGAAGAATTTAAAATTAACATAAGAAATGTTATAGAATTAATTCCACAGGAAATGTTTCAAAACTCATATGGAAATTTTCTGTATAGATTGACTCAGTATTTGGAAGTTAATGGAGGTCACATACAACAATTGTTATAGTTTATTTATTTTCACGAAAATAAAACTTTTCATCTTCTTCTATTTTACCAAATTGTATTTGTAGCAATAAAGAAATTTGAAATTAGGTTAAAAGCAAAAATTTACAAAGCTAATTTTAAAATCTAAGAACTTAAAATAAATATCCCCAAACTATGTATTTTTGAAAAGAAGAAGTGTCAGGCTATTCAAGACCATAAAAATATATACGGTGTCCCATTTAAAATAAAACAGTAATTTAGTCCCAAAAAAATAGGTATTTTTCCGCGATCCTAGGATAAATGGGAAAATTTGGCAACATTGACAAGAAAAAATTCGGGGCAATTCTAAGCCATTCGCCGAATTCGATAACATCTTTCGTTTTAGAGATATTAAGTCGCGAAATGTGTTACTTTTTCGTGGGACACCCTGTATTACAAACTTATTATATTTCTGTCTTTCGGAAAAAAATACTTTCGTTTATAATAATGTTTATTCAAATTGCTAAGCAATCAATTGACCAAAAGAAAAATATAAAAACCACACCTACCTGCAAGGCGTCATCGGGCGTGGATATCATCCCACCCCACCTGGTGACTCTGGCACGTAGCAGGGAATTGCTCCACCGCACCACCTCCCTGTCCTGTTGGTCCCTGTCCATCGCGTCCGCTATCGCTCGCATCGAGGGGTTGGAGGTTTTGAGGGCTCTCATAAAATCCTGCTTATCAAAATTTTAAACTTGAACAGCCTGGTAGCTATGTAGGATAAGTTACAATAATTTATTTATTTTCAACATTCAACAATTTTAGGTAAAAACAACATTCTGAAAATAGTCTTACTTTTTTTATGTAAATATAAAAATAATAACTTAATTCCAAATTTATTAGAACTAAAAACATCTTAATAGCAATACTAGGACAAACAGAATCTTAGAAAGAGCAAGTAAGGCTCTATTGAGAGAGACAATACAATTTCATAGATTTAATAACAGTGGCGGCTCGTGGTCAATGATATTGTGAGGTCAATAACAAATTTAAAAATAGGCGTACTTAAAATAAAAATAAATATCTTATCTTTAAATTCTCTTGGAGTTCAGGTCTACTCTTCGTTCTTTAGAATTGGAAAAATGCTGAATGACACGTTCGTTAAAATTGCACGCACATTCCTTTTATAAACTCCTCAAGAAATTTATAAGCCTCGACAAAGCCGTTTCATCATTATCACCTATTTATAGATACTGATTGCCTCAAATTTACACTAAACCACAGTAAAACAGTTGCAAGGACTGAACTATTTTTAAATCCCAAGAAGCTGAAGGTATAACGCTGTAAGACTTCTGTAATTGAAACAACATAACACGCATATTTAAATAAAACAAAACCATTTCACTGCATTTTCTTGGACAACATTAAAAGGTTCATTTCGTTAAGCCAAAAATACTTGGACGTCCCATTTTCGTAGAAAAGTCAGAACAACACAAGATACAAATCTAAATACTAACCACAGATATCACTACAATTACACTAAGATTGTCCGGCAAGACAGAGGTTTTGGGTTCGAATTCCAATCTTCACTTCACGAGATCAGAACACTTAATGAGCTCAAACGCGCAGGGGCCAAATGGCCCTAGGTCCCACCACCACTCGGTTCCCTACCCTAGGGAACCGCCTCTCTGTGACAGGTACTTACGGTTTAACGAGCCTAGGGCCTTAATGAACTATAAGTCTTCTCTATCCTAGGTGTGTCAACACATCCGGATCGCGGACATATAGGGAGTATCTCTAAAACGGAAAAGGGCATTATTATCAGTGTACGTGTTGTGTGTGTGGTCGCGGGGTCTACGGTGGTAGATCCCGTGTGCCCGCCGCTCCTCCAAGGGGTCGTAGTCCACCAGGCTTCGGAGTTCTTCGTTTGGATGCGCCGCTGCCCGCTGGATGTCTTTCATGGCTTTGGTCCTGATTGCGTCTTGCAATGGTTCTGGGCGTTCCTGACGTACCATGGTGCGTCGACTGCCATTCTCAGATACTTGTTTTCTGTTGATGCTAACTTGTTTATGTATCATCATCTTTATCATTGTCAGCTTTGTTCGAAGAACCATAGGACTCTTTCATAGCCCTGCTGATCTTTGTTCGTGTCTGTTCAATATGAGGCTCCCATGTTAGCCCCTTATCCATAATCAGCCCTAGATATTTGACCATGTTTGTCCATGGTATGTCTGTTCCTTCTATGTTTATAGCCACTTAGAGCGTCATCTTCCTCTTTTGGAAGAGGATTGCCTGGCTTTTCTGTGCGTTTATTTTAATCTTCCAAGTGATACACCAGTCACTTGTCAGATCTATCTCTTCCTGCAATCTCCTGCATATTATGCCTGGATGTCTATGCTTGGCCGCTATAGCACTGTCATCAGCGTATAAGGCTAGGGAAGTGGTGTGTGTTTTAGGGATGTCATGTGTATACACGTTATATAAGTGCGGTCCTAACACAGATCCTTGGGGCACACCCGCTTCTAGTCTCCTTTGTGTGGATCTCGAGTTTTTAACTCTGACACTTGCCGTTCTATCTTTAACATAGTGGGCTATTAGTTTGCAAGTTTTAGTTGCAAATCCAGCATCTTGCATTTTGTATACAACTCCCTTATGCCATACTCTATCGAAAGCTCTAGCTACATCTAGAAAGACCATGCCAGTAGCCTCTTTTAGGTTAAAACCGCTGGTGACAGTTTCAACCATTATTAGAGCTTGTAGTTCAGTAGAATGACCACTTCTGAAGCCAAATTGTTCATTTGGGATTATATTTAGGACTGCTGTTTCATCTTTGATCCTGGTGATCAAGATTTCAGTGAGCTTGCTGAGTGCGGGCAGCAGGCTTATCAGTCTGTAGTTTTGGGGAAAGTTCGGTCTTTCCCTGTTTTACCAATCATTACTACTTCCGCATGCTTCCACCTGTTGGGAAAGTGGACCAGTCTCATAACCGCGTTTGTTATGCTGGTTAGTGCAGCAATTCCTTTTCTAGGAAGTTGCTTTAACATCTAATTGGTAATTCCGTCTTTGCCTGGAGCTTTTCGCTTCTTCAGGCTTTTTATGATCCCTTCGATCTCCTGAGGTGTAGCCGGATGCTCTACCGTAGCAGGAGTTTCTATTTCATTTAGTCTTCTGCAGCCATTAATTATTTCAACTTCGTGTTGATCACCTTCTAGCGGATGGTGCTTTAGGCGGCACTCATGCTCGAGAGTGTCCGCCAAGGCTTCAGCCTTTTCTTGGTCTGTGTAAGCCATAACCCCCACCCCGTGCAAGGGAGGCATTCAGGACTAGTTCACGGAGTTTGTTACTCCACATTCTGTCTCTATGCTCCCTCAGTGCATCTCTTAACCTAGTTGAGTGCCTATTTAGGGCTATTCGGTCCTGCTCAAGGTGCCTCCGTCCGTAGGCACGGTTGAGTCGTCTGTTCTCTCTGATGAGAATTCTCAGATCGTGAGGTATATCGCTCCCAGGCTGTGAATATGGTGTTGTGACTATTACTGTGCTTTCGTGGAAAGCCTCCAGTGTTTTTGGCTCAAGAGTCTCTACGGCTCTTTCTAGTTCCTAGGAGTCATTAATGGCTGCGATTTCGATTTTGTCTTGGACTTCTTGTTGGTTACTGTGGTTTCCTGTGCCCTATCATCATTACCCAGAAATAGCTTGATCGGATTGTGATCCGACGTCCATTTTTCTAGGGTTTCGATTTCAAAGTCATGGACAATGTTCTTTAGGATTGCAATATCTAGCACCTGAGGAGTGCCTTGGTTTCTTGGTAGAAACGTTGGCCTGTCTGGTCCTATGACTGTGCCCCCTTGGGCTTCAGTGAAGTCCAGGAGTCTTTGACCGCTCCTGTCTTGCATAGTGCTATTCCACTGCGGATGTTTGTAGTTCAGATCACCTATGATGATCTGGGGGTGTCTACCCCTTAGCAAATCGTCTATGTCTTCCTGTAATAGGTCCCCTCTAGGGGGTCTACATGCAGAGGAGATTTTAATCTTCCCTCTGGAGGTGGGGACTTCGATTGTTATGACTTCTATGTCTACGTCTTCAATTCCAATGTATGCGTGTGGGAGTGTCCTCTTTATGAGGAGCGCTACGCCACTGCCATTGTTTACGATTCTGTCGTATCTATAGGTTTCGAATCCTGGGATAGAAAACCTTTCCGCCCTGCCTATTCTGGTCTCCTGCAGTGCCAGAATATCAGATGTCCTTTCAGAGATTAGCTGTATTATCTCTATTTTTCTCTGTCTACTGCCGTTTATATTCCACGACACTATCTTTAGAGTTTTTGGTATTGTGGGATTATTTTCTGCCATTTCTGGGTTTTAGGACCTCTATAATCATCTTCTGAGTTTCCTTCACTAAGGAGTCTGCCATTTCTTTCATAGCTTTTTGGAACTGATCCATTGTCAGTCCTCCTGAAGAAGTACTGGCAGCTGCAGGCCTGTGGTTCTGTGTATAAACGAAAGAACTATATTTCCGATCGGTAATTCCTTATTAGTATCACTTCGAGGAGTAGGGTTATTATATTTTCTAATTGATCGTCTAATATCATCAGTGCAATATCCATTCCCTCTTAAAGCTTGACTCAGTTTCTCTGTTTCCGATTGGAAAGAATTTTGGTCACAAATCGCGAGTGCTCTATAAACCAACGAATTAATAACTGATTGCTTGGTGTTTATAAGGTTGGTTATCAGTCTTTCAATTTTGTTGGTCGGGTCTGCTTATATCACTCTGTAGATGTTGTCGTCCAGAAGTCGTTGTATTTTCTTCACGTAATCTGTTTTAAATTTCTGTATTGTTGTTTACTGTTTTTATCGCCATTCTTTCCGCAGCTGATAGATTCGACTTAGGCGGGTTAAAATTTTTGATATCTTCGCTGTTTCATACCTTATTGCGTCAGCTTTTTCTACTGGAAGTCTCCTAATTTTCGCTTCAACGGATGATACTATGTCTTCTACGGGTATGTCCTTTGGTGTAATGCCGAAGTTTTGACCTTTAGAGAGGATTGTTCTGCTTCAGAAAGGATTTTGGAAGATAAATTTATAACGGTATCCTGTGGCGGTTTTAGTGATCTTTGGTTGTCCAGCAGTCCTTTGAACTTTTCTGTTGCTTAATGGTAACTGCTGGATCTATCCTTTCTGCTTGCGCATTGGTAATGTCATCGAGAGTTCTAAATGTTTGATATTCAAGTATAAAAGCTAATTTTAAATGTATATTTAATAATTTAAGAGCGTTTATATCCAAATCACGTCGAGTAGCTTTTATCCTTTTTCTTACCAATGCTATACTGGCTCGTTTGTAGATGTTCCTTGCACTTTTTGATGTTATGTGGTGTTTCATCAGTAGAGCCCTCGGGATTTGTGACCAAAATTCTTTACAATCGGAAACAGAGAAACTGACTCAAGCTTTAAGAGGGAATGAATATTGCACTGATGATATTAGAGGATCAATTAGAAAATATAATAATCCTTCTCCACGAAGTGATACTAATAACGAATTACCAATAGGAAATGTAGTTTTTCCATTTATACACGGAACCCCAGACAAGATTGCAAGGTTACTTCGCCGGTCCAACATACGTACAGTCTTCAACACACACAAGAAAATTGGACAATGTTTGCGATCGCCAAAGGACATTATTCCTTTTCAAACGGAAGAAGTATATGCAATTTCTTGTTCCTGTGGTGAGGTCTATATTGGAGAAACTGGACGATCTATATCGACTAGGCTTAAGGAACATGAACGATGTATTAATCCTCGGGCCATTGCTTTATTTGGTTTATGCTAACAACCTCATACTATATCTAGAAAAAGTTTCACCTAGAGTCCTTTCCATTTGTTACGCCGATGACACCAACGTCCTCATAACTAGACAAGATCTATCATCATTAAAAACCATGGCTGAAAAGGTGTATAAAGAGGTAATTCTTTGGTCAGAAAAAAATAAATTGGTTTTAAACAAAAACAAAACAAATTGTCTCCTATTTTCGTCTCAACAACAACAAAGCAACAACACCATGATTTTATGCGATAAATCTGATGACACTATCTACTCCACTGATACAACGAAAATGCTTGGTATAGTTTTAGACAGTGCCCTTACTTGGCAAGTGCATATAGATGAATTGTGTAAAAAACTGCGTAGCTCTTGTTTTGCCATCAAATACCTAAGCAATCATTGCAGTCAAAGTACACTGCTCACATTGTACTACTCAAACTTTCACTCCCATATTCACTATAGTATTCTGAACTAGGGAGCCAGTGTGCACAATAAACGTGTTTTTCTGTTGCAAAAGTGTGCAATAAGAATGGTGAGTGGGATCTCTTACAGAGATTCATGTAAACCCGTTTTTAAATCTTTACAAATTTTAACCTTATTTGATTTGTACATACTTGAAATATGCATACAAAAATAAATCTTTTCTGCAGTCTACTAGAGCACCTCATCATGACACTCGTCCGAGACATCTTCTCTTGCCAAGTATTCATAGAACTAGTTCTTGTCAGAAAAGCATATCGTTTAAAGCATGTAAATTTGATAATGTTCTTGAAAAAAGTATCAGGGACTTACCATCTGTCAATATATTTAAAAACAAATTAAAGAAATTACTATTGGAGAAGAACTGCTACAGTTTTCATGACTTTTTACTACATAGGCATCCAAAGTATCAAAAAATTGGTTAGTGCGCCCATATAGTTTTGTGTGTCAAAGGAGCAACTCGACTTTGACATGCTTCAACTTGTGCATGACTGTAGGTTTTGACCCTTTCTTTAGTTATTGTGATGTATTATATTTAGATTACTTTTTAACTGAAGAAATAAAAATATTATTATTATTATCAGAAAGAAAGAAATTGTACAATCTGCTGTATCTGAACACCAATAATCTACTGGACATGTCATAAATCATCATAAATGTAAAAGAAACCAAAGTTCTTGCATCGGTTTCGTGATTCTATAAACGCAAAATTAGAGAATCTATTGAAATGTATAAGCAATTTTTAATAGAGATATGGGCTTCAGTCTATATTAAACGTGCAAACCGATCGTTACACCGAGTCAAACGGTAAACACAGGCCGACTATAAATACCCGGCCTGGGTCTCTCCGAGCTCATTCAGTGTCCGATCTCGTGAAGTGAAGATCCCTGAAGATGCCTCGTGCAATCGAAAGCGAAACGTCGGAAAGTGATTCCATTTTCACACGGTCTAATTCCAAGAACCATGATTTTTTAACACATGAATAAGGCCTCAAATAACAAGAGCGCAAATCATACTTACTTTTATTAACTGCATTTCCCGCCGTTGTTCTATAATAAAAAACCTTAATTCGCGAAACTCGTGCTGATACTCGTTCAATTTCTGTTGCTGTTTCTGAATAAGGCTCCTTAATTCTTTTATACAATTGTGGTCTTTCAGTTCGTCTTTTGGAATCACTAGGGCGCAACCCTAAAAAAAAAAAACATTAAAATCTATAAAAATGATGGCCCAAGCAATTTCCAAGCCTGTGGAGATTGTTTTAGCACTTAAAATGAGGATTAAATTCAACACATGCTAAAATATTAATTATATTTTCATGTCTTCCATACAAGGTGATCATCACTTCAATTTTTTTAAATACGAACCTGTATTTTTAATTGCAGTTTTGTATAATTCAGTGAAATATATTACAAGGGACACTACAATTATTTTAACGCGAGAAAGTACTGGTCAGTTAAGGCAAAACACTCGTACATAACCGTGTAATTTAAGAATGTACTAAATATTTATTATTAACTATTAGTTATATCATTACTAAGTCAATAATTAATTAAAGTTCTTGATTAAAATATTTGCAATATTTAAAAAAATATTTACCAATTAAATGACGCTTATTTCAAAACGTGCAATCCGGTAACACGGAATAAATCTTACTTGTCGCACAAACTGTTTTTTGCTAACGTAAATAATTAAAAGCGAAAGATTTTCGGATAAAAGAAGGATAAAATATTATTTGTATCACTATCAATGCGCACGAGAAACAGGAACCGTAATTCCAGCAAACTAATTTTCTTAATTTTTTTCTTTTTTCCATCATGAAAGACATCAGTGTACCGAACACGTATATACAGGGTGTTAAAAAAGTAGGCTGCCAAACGTTAAGGGACAATCCTCTGCGAGGTTTTAAAACAATAAGTTCATACAAAACAGATCCTAAAAAGAATAGTTTTCAAGATACAGGGTGTTAAAATTGTATGAAAAAATTGTTTCCTATCATAAATTTTTCATCACTCTAGATATTTTGTATTACAAAATTGCATTAGGATTGTGGAAAATGCATGAAAATGTTTTTTTACGTGAAAATCGTGCGTTGTAGGAAAATAAGTCTGGGGGATTAAATTTGCTCCAAATTAAATAAGAATTTCAAAAGTAATTTTTGTTTTCCAAGAAAGCAGTGGCGTACCATTTTCCCTTAAAAAATATTCAGTAAAAACCCCGTACTTACGCCACTGGTTTAATTTAAATAAAAACTTTTGCATCAAAGACTGCTCTTTAATTAGTAACAGATGTACATCAATATTGATAAAAATATCTAGAGTGATATAAAAGTTGATAGAAAAACAATTTTTTCATTGAATTTTAACACCCTGTATCTTGAAAACTATTCATTTTTGGACCTATGCTTATACGAACTTTATATCTTAAAATCATGCAAAAAAAATCATCCTTTAAAGTTTGTGTATATATATATATATATATATATATATATATATATATATATATATATATATATATATATATATAATAAATTCAAATTTGACAAAATTGTTCTTACTTAATTAGTTTTGAAACCCTTTGTTATAAAAGCGCAGATTATTTACGCTTGATAAAAGGGGAAAAACAAAAATTCGAAAAGCACTAATAACAAATTATTTTGTTTATTTACGAAATGGATTGGAAGAGGAGTAGATGCACCTGTACAGTGGCCCGCGCGTTCGCCGGATTTAAACTCGATGGATTACGGTATTTGGGGTATTTTAAAAGAAAAAGTGTATTCTACCCCAATTCTCTCTGTTGACCATCTTACTGCTAGCATTGATGTTGCCTGCAACGACTTGTCCCTTGCAAGGCATACACTACAAAACGCTTCCTCAAAACTTTTAGGGAATGCTCGAAAATGTATTGACGTAAACGGTAACCATTTTCAGCAATTGTAGAATAGATTAAACTATGTGCTAGAATTTTAGTTAAGCAGCATAGTTATAAAAATGATTTGATATTAATATTTACTTTACTTTAGTTACTTTTTTACTTTTTCAAACTAATCTACTTATCATAAATAAACAAAATAATTTGTTATTAGTGCTTTTAGAATTGTTGTTTTTCCCCTTTTATCCAGCATAAATCATCTGCGCCTTTATAACAGTTGGTTTCAAAACTAATTAAGTAAGAACAATTTTGTCCAATTAGAATTAATTTAGCTACATTGATACAAAAAAGTGAAAATATCTCGAAAACTAAACTTCCCTTAGGAAATTTCTAAGGGAGCAAATTTTGAACAAAAAAACTGGCCAATAATGGCCAGTTTATTATTATAACATTAAAAATAGATCAAATATACCGGGTGGTAAAAAGTTCCGGGCGATAATGTGCTGTGGCGACCCCTGTTCTACGTCACTGGAGTGACCCTGTTAAGTAAAATTTTGTCAAATTATGAGTCCTAACTTATGCATACCGTGGTTAAAATTTCAATTTGCCACCGTACTTTTCTACGGAAATCACAAAGAAAATATAGTTTTTAACACCTACATGTAACACCCCGTATTTTTTGAAAGGGGCGACTTAGAGAAAAATTTTACTTAACTTTTTCTCATATTTCATCAAGATCTATAAACAGTCAAGTTTAAGGCACTTATTTCTGAAACAACCTGTATATATATATATATATATATATATATATATATATATATATATATATATATATATATATGTGTTGATTTTTACTCCTTCACGGATGGAAAAATACAATGTGTTTTCATTCCGGGTGTACATCCGTTCACTACTGTCGTTCTGAAAAGAACAGTTCTGCTGACGTTTCGCCAAAATCACATTTGGCATTTTCGAAGCTTTCTTTCTCGCGTCCGAATAGAGACTGAAGTGTTGGTGACTGCGACGCTTCCTTTTATACCCCCACTCGGGGCCGAAGGTTATATCTGCGCAGGCGTTGGTCGTTATTTATGTTTTCCGGATGGTGCTGTTGTTGTTGCGCTAATTGCGCTTGATGCGATTTTAGATTTGTCGATTATTGTCTTCCATACTGTTGGTAGTTTTAATGATTCGTCCCTTTTATTCAAATCACCTTGTTTTTCAATTTCTATGGCTTCTCGGATTATTCTGGTCTTATAATGTTCTATATTGGCAATCTCCCTACACCCATCGAAATTTATTTTATGGCCGGTTTCCTGATGATGTAGGAATAAAGCTGAGGTTGTTTGTTTATTTCTGATGCTGAGTTTATGCTCTTCCACTCTTGCTGATATTCGCCTGTTAGTTTGCCCTACGTACAACTTTTCACAGTCCTGGTACGGAATACTCTACACTCCGTGGTTTTCCAGTTTGATTTTATCTTTTGGGTTTCCGAGTAGTTTACCTATAGTTGTTTGTGGCTTGTGTATTGTTTGTATGTTGTGTTTCCTCAGAATTCTTCTGTTGTGCCTTTTACATATGGTAAGACTACTCGTTGCTTTCCCGGCTCATATTTTTTGTTGTTCGTTGTTCGGGAAACCTGTGCATTAATAGCTTTCTCTATGGTGCGATTTGTGTAGTCATTTTTCTTTAAAGCACTAGATACTACCTTAAGTTCGTTTTGTCTCGTCTGTGTTTCAGTTAGTCGCACGGATCTAGATATTAGAGTATTTGCCACAGCTTGAATTTGCGCTGGGTGATGATGTGATTTTGTATTTAAATATCTGTCTGTATGTGTTGGTTTTCTATACACGGTGTATTCGAAATGTCCGTTATGTAGTTTTGTGACCAAAACATCTAAAAATGGTAGTTTGTTGTTTTCCTCTAGCTCTAGAGTAAATTGTATTCTGGGGTGGATTGAATTTACGTGAGTCAGAAATTTTTCGAGCTCTGCATGACCATGTTGCCATATAATAAATATGTCATCCACATAACGAATCCATAATTTGGGTTTTAAACTTGCTTTCTCAAGAGCTTCTTTCTCGAAGTATATCATAAATAAATTCGCGACTACTGGTGATAGCGAGGACCCCATTGGAGCACCATCCATTTGTTTATACATTTGCCCGTTGAAAGAAAAATAAGTATTTTTGAGGCAATGCTCCGAGAGTTCTATTATATGTGCCTGGAAATCCTCGTTCATAGCAATCTTGTCCAATGCTTCGTCGATTGGAATATTGGGATATAACGATTTGACATCTAGGCTTGCTATGATATCGTTTTTTTCAAGGACGATATGTCGTATAATTCGAGTGAAATGCTCCGAGTTTTTTACAAATGAATCAGCTTTTTCTACAGTTGGTTGCATAATTTCCGAAAGGTATTTCTCCAGTTTTTGTAGCGGCGAATTAACAGCACTAACAATTGGTCTGATAGGCGCCCCTGGTTTGTGTATTTTTGGTAAACCATAGAGTTTAGGACATCTGCTCGACTTTTCCCGTGGTATGATTTTTTGTTGAATTTCAGGGTTTATTGGTGAACTTTTTATTTTATTTTTAGTTGTTTTTTCTAGGTACGTTGTCGGGTCCCTTGGAATAGGCCTATAACAATTGTCTTGTAGGATATCCTGCATTTTTTGTACGTAATCTTGAGTATTCATAACCACAGTTGCGTTTCCTTTATCTGCTGGAAGGATTGTGATGTCTTTATTTTTTCGAAGGTTTATTAGGGCCCTTTGTTCAGTGGCATTTAGGTTTTGTTTTGGTGTTTTGCTTGTTCTTAAAATTCTTGCCACTTCTTGTCGAATCTCCTCTGCTTTTGTTTCTTCAGAGGAGTCAAGGACAGCTTCCACTCCAGCTATTATTTCTTCTTTCGGGATTTCCTTAGGAGATATCGCAAAACTAAAACCCTTACTCAGTACGGATTTTTCATTTTCTGAGAGACTGTAGGATGATATATTATGTACTAATTTATCGACGTCTACTGACGATTTTTGTGGCTGACTCGACTTTCGTAGGAGATTGTCATACTTTTTCGAAAGTTTATCTGTCTTAATATTCTTATTTGATTCTGTTCGCCAAAAGACAGAAAAAGAACTTTTAAAGTTACACCTTAAACTAAGTAATATCATTCACCCTTTATTGTGGAATCGCATAGAAACTTTGGCTTTTTGGCGAACAGAATCAAATAAGAATATTAAGACAGATAAACTTTCGAAAAAGTATGACAATCTCCTACGAAAGTCGAGTCAGCCACAAAAATCGTCAGTAGACGTCGATAAATTAGTACATAATATATCATCCTACAGTCTCTCAGAAAATGAAAAATCCGTACTGAGTAAGGGTTTTAGTTTTGCGATATCTCCTAAGGAAATCCCGAAAGAAGAAATAATAGCTGGAGTGGAAGCTGTCCTTGACTCCTCTGAAGAAACAAAAGCAGAGGAGATTCGACAAGAAGTGGCAAGAATTTTAAGAACAAGCAAAACACCAAAACAAAACCTAAATGCCACTGAACAAAGGGCCCTAATAAACCTTCGAAAAAATAAAGACATCACAATCCTTCCAGCAGATAAAGGAAACGCAACTGTGGTTATGAATACTCAAGATTACGTACAAAAAATGCAGGATATCCTACAAGACAATTGTTATAGGCCTATTCCAAGGGACCCGACAACGTACCTAGAAAAAACAACTAAAAATAAAATAAAAAGTTCACCAATAAACCCTGAAATTCAACAAAAAATCATACCACGGGAAAAGTCGAGCAGATGTCCTAAACTCTATGGTTTACCAAAAATACACAAACCAGGGGCGCCTATCAGACCAATTGTTAGTGCTGTTAATTCGCCGCTACAAAAACTGGAGAAATACCTTTCTGAAATTATGCAACCAACTGTAGAAAAAGCTGATTCATTTGTAAAAAACTCGGAGCATTTCACTCGAATTATACGACATATCGTCCTTGAAAAAAACGATATCATAGCAAGCCTAGATGTCAAATCGTTATATCCCAGTATTCCAATCGACGAAGCATTGGACAAGATTGCTATGAACGAGGATTTCCAGGCACATATAATAGAACTCTCGGAGCATTGCCTCAAAAATACTTATTTTTCTTTCAACGGGCAAATGTATAAACAAATGGATGGTGCTCCAATGGGGTCCTCGCTATCACCAGTAGTCGCGAATTTATTTATGATATACTTCGAGAAAGAAGCTCTTGAGAAAGCAAGTTTAAAACCCAAATTATGAATTAGTTATGTGGATGACATATTTATTATATGGCAACATGGTCATAAGTCGAAAAATTTCTGACTCACGTAAATTCAATCCACCCCAGAATACAATTTACTCTAGAGCTAGAGGAAAACAACAAACTACCATTTTTAGATGTTTTGGTCACAAAACTACATAACGGACATTTCGAATACACCGTGTATAGAAAACCAACACATACAGACAGATATTTAAATGCAAAATCACATCATCACCCAGCGCAAATTCAAGCTGTGGCAAATACTCTAATATCTAGATCCGTGCGACTAACTGAAACACAGACGAGACAAAACGAACTTAAGGTAGTATCTAGTGCTTTAAAGAAAAATGACTACACAAATCGCACCATAGAGAAAGCTATTAATGCACAGGTTTCCCGAACAACGAACAACAAAAAATATGAGCCGGGAAAGCAACGAGTAGTCTTACCATATGTAAAAGGCACAACAGACAGAATCGGAAGAATTCTGAGGAAACACAACATACAAACAATACACAAGCCACAAACAACTATAGGTAAACTACTCGGAAACCCAAAAGATAAAATCAAACTGGAAAACCACGGAGTGTACAGCATTCCGTGCCAGGACTGTGAAAAGTTGTACGTAGGGCAAACTAACAGGCGAATATCAGCAAGAGTGGAAGAGCATAAACTCAGCATCAGAAATAAACAAACAACCTCAGCTTTATTCCTACATCATCAGGAAACCGGCCATAAAATAAATTTCGATGGGTGTAGGGAGATTGCCAATATAGAACATTATAAGACCAGAATAATCCGAGAAGCCATAGAAATTGAAAAACAAGGTGATTTGAATAAAAGGGACGAATCATTAAAACTACCAACAGTATGGAAGACAATAATCGACAAATCTAAAATCGCAAAAACTCAAGCGCAATTAGCGCAACAACAACAGCACCATCCGGAAACATAAATAACGACCAACGCCTGCGCAGATATAACCTTCGGCCCCGAGTGGGGTATAAAAGGAAGCGTCGCAGTCACCAACACTTCAGTCTCTATTCGGACGCGAGAAAGAAAGCTTCGAAAATGCCAAATGTGATTTTGGCGAAACGTCAGCAAAACTGTTCTTTTCAGAACGACAGTAGTGAACGGATGTACACGCGGAATGAAAACACATATATATATATATATATATATATATATATATATATATATATATATATATATATATATATATATAAATGAATGGATTGTAGTTGCAAATTTCGATTAAAATCACAAAATGTCTCGCTTTTCCAAACATCGCCCTCTAGCGATCGCGACAAGAACCAAAAATGCCTAATTTCTAATTCAAATATACAGAACAATAAGAGATCCTTTGAACGAGACCAAATTTGCTAAATTTCATTAATCCAAACCGAAGCTCTCAATATTTAAATTTTAGAAAATTGGTTGACTCCCCACCACTTTATCTGAAGACAGAGCAACATTGACCATAATCTTTTGTAGATTATATTACTGATATTTTTTAAACATTCTAACTGGGCAAATTAAAGAGAAAACACTGTTTTCATAATAGTTGGTCATTATGCCCTCTACTGGTCATTAAAATTCCCGAAGATGTGCGCTTGCTTATTTGTCCACCCTGTATAGTCATTAATTAAACACTCTGTATATATCCTATTTATGGTTTCTACTAAAATACAATTTTTGATTTCCGTCTTTGGAGTTAGTTTTAATGTACAAAATATTTTTCTCAATTAAATCTTTCGCAATTAATTAAAAAAATCCTGTGTTGCTAAACTTATTGTTTCAACAAATTACGGCGTTCCGAGATAACGTCTCTGATGAAATTGACCGGAAAATTATCTTTTAGTTACGGCAATTATTATTTGCTTCCTTTCGATCAGTAAAGCAATCATTGAACGTTAAAAATGAAGTCTTAAAATATTCTACACGCTTGGGATGTACAGGCTGTTCCAGAGAGGACTGAACAGGGACCTATTTTCGACCTTCCTTGTATTTTGAAAAAATTCAAAATAGCCAATCGATGTATTTTTTCTTGTAGAATCCAAAAATATCATCGAAAAAATATTTGAACCAGAAACAAAAGAGTTACGCTATGCATCAGGTGTTTTTTAAATGGAATGTATCGTTTTTTATACGATTTTTAGAAAGAGTGATTTTTTTTATGTCCGTTCTGATTAAAAGATTTGATTTTGCGATAGCTGTTTATATTACATTTTAATGTTTTACAAACTAAAATTTTAGCTTCACCTGTTTAAAATATACGATAGGTTGGTATAGGTGATCAAGGTAAAATGACGTTTGAATGCTTTGTCAATAAAAATTGACATTATTTTAATTATTGTCGAAGTCTTCACCTAAAAAATATATATTTGACTCTGATGGAAATGAAATACTCTTTGGACGAGAGACTACAGATTGTTATGCTATTTTACAAGTGCCAAGAAAATGCAAGAGAAGCAAGAAGAAGATTTATTGCAAATTTTCATACAAATATATCCATCAAGACAATTCTAAGGATAAAAAACTTATTTGACGAAAATAAAACTTTACATGATAGAAAAAGAAATATACAAAGAAGAAATCGAGACCAGGCCATTATAAATTATTTTCAAGTTAATCCAACCAAATCTATTTCGGATGCAGTTCGGGAAGTTCAGTACGGTGGCGGTGTAAGGCGCAGAAGAGTTACCCGAGGGACTGTTCACAGGACTCTGAAAATTCATAAATTTAGGCCTTTTCGTATCCTTCCACTTCAGCACCTAACACCGGCACAAAAAGAACTTCGCTTCCAATTTGTTTCTCAAATGGTAATTGTGTGGACCGACGAAGCTACTTTCACAACATCGGGAGTATTCAACAGACATAATAGTCACCACTGGGCCGTTGAAAATCCAAAAAAGTTCCAGACTATTAAATTTCAAGGGAGGAATTCTATTCCTGTTTGGTGTGGGATAAAAAACAATAAAATTTTGGGACCAATATTTTTTAACGGGACTTTAAATGGGCACAGATATTATGAGTTTTTAGACAACGAAATTGAAAATTTTTTGGAAGACTTACCATTGGCAGAATATCAGAATTTAACTTGGCAACATGATGGGGCGCCTCCTCATGCCGTGCATGATGTGGTTCAATTTTTAAATCGGCGCCATAACGAATGGATAGGGCGAAATGGAACATATGCTTGGCCGCCCAATAGCCCCGACCTCTCAGTTTTGGATACATTTCTTTGGGGCCATTTGAAGAACGTCGTATACAGACAACGAAACAAACATATTCAAGAGATCATGGGAAAAATTGTCGATGAAATAAACCGCCTTAACCAGGAAAATCATATTGTAACAGCAAGTTTAGAAAGGCTACAAAGGGGTTATCGATGTTGTTTCGAGAAAAACGGCGGTCACATTGAAAACTTATGTTATTAGTAGTTTTATTTTATTATTTAATAATTATTTTTTATTGAATTTCTTTTTCTATCATGTAAAGTTTTATTTTCCTCAAATAGGTTTTTTATCCTTAGAATTGTATTGATGGATATATTTCTATGAAAATTTGCAAATAATCTTCTTCTTGCTTCTCTTGCATTTTCTTGGCACTTGTAAAATAGCATAACAATCTGTAGTCTCTCGTCCAAAGAGTATTTCATTTCGATCAGAGTCAAATATATATTTTTTAGGTGAAGACTTCGACAATAATTAAAATAATGTCAATTTTTATTGACAAAGCATTCAAACGTCATTTTACCTTGATCACCTATACCAACCTATCGTATATTTTAAACAGGTGAAGCTTAAATTTTAGTTTGTAAAACATTAAAATGTAATATAAACAGCTATCGCAAAATCAAATCTTTTAATCAGAACGGACATAAAAAAAAATCACTTTCCAAAAATCGTATAAAAAACGATACATTCCATTCCAAAACCCCCGGTTGCATAGCGTAACTCTTTTGTTTCTGGTTCAAATATTTTTTCGATGACATTTTTGGATTCTACAAGAAAAAATACATCGATTGGCTATTTTGAATTTTTCCAAAATACAAGGAAGGTCGAAAATAGGTCCCTGTTCAGTCCTCGCTGGAACACCCTGTACAAAATTACAGGGATGTACAAAAAACAATTTATTAGAAAAGAATCATACAAATCCAGTTAAAAAACAAGAAATCATCAATCTTATTTTTAATTTAGTAATTACTTTCAATTTAATAATAATTACATTACAAATTATTTAATTAATTAATTTTGGTTTTAATTTCGAATAGCATGCTGTTGTAAAATAAATCTTTATATCCACTTCTACAAAATGGTGCACTTAGATCCGACGATTCGTTTTCGAGGTCTCATCATCAATTTTTTTAGCATTTTTAATTTCATTTTTAACAAGCGTTCCACCTCCCAAAACCAACGATGTATCTATCACACTTAAATGAACAGAAGATTTAAGATATTTCTCATAAGAGACTATGTGTGCCAAATTCAAAAAGGTGAATTTTAAAAACTCTAAATTCTAACTGTATGAGTGCATTACATCATTGGTTTTGAGAGGTCAAGGGCGTCTTAAAAATGAAATAAAAAATGAAGTTGATGAGACCTCGAAGACGAAACGTCGGATTTTAAATCTAACTGCACCATCTTATAGAGGAGGAAAATTGGCCGTAAGGATGTAAAATTTATTTTGTAATATCTCTTCAAATGTAGGCTGAAAAGGATAAAAACGAAAATGACGATTTTCGTTTTTTTACGAATATCTTCGGAAGTAGATGGAATTCTCCAAGTTTGTTAAATGCATATTATTCGACATTAAATTGCGTATTTTTGCCTTAATTTATTCAATCTCTTATCTCTTACAGTTTTTGAGATGCTAATAATATGCTTTTGTAACATCCTGTATATATTTACGTAAGTATGTGTTTATTTCCCACCGACTTTTATAATTGATGTGTCAAACAATTTGTCTGGGTCCTGGGAAAGTTCTTAGTTAGGTTTGTTTGAAAAAAAAATTAAAACATAAAAATACATTCACACCGATTCTAAATGTATATACATATGCTAATATAGTATACAGGATATCCCAAATATAAGCAATTTTTTCAAATTCAACCCTGTATCATTTTAACGGTTGATCTAGGATGAAATAAGGAGATACACCGAAGAAATGTCTATGTTTGCTGATTCTATAAAGTATTTCATAAACAATTTATAGTAAAAATAGTCTCCAAGTGTGATGTCAATAAGTTGGAGAATACAAGCTTAAAAAAAAAAGAAATGTTTATTATTAATGGTATACCTGTTCACAAAGGACCGGCCTCTTAGGGTTATGATCACATTCTTCCAAATGGGCAGATAAAGCATCAAGATTTAATACCCTAGTGCATCCATATTGTGCGTTGTCGCAATTTATGGTCAGTCTGAAAAAACAGTCAATCAATTAGTTTAACATTACATAAGAACTAAACATAGACAGAATCAGTGGCTGCTCGCCAGGGGACACTATCCAATCAATTTACTTAAAAATAAAAATATTTTCAAAATAGTAAGCATTTTATAATCTACATTTCTATTATAAAAATGTAGTATGTTTTAAATAAGTTCACATTATTTACTTAATTATACCATTATTTTCTGTCAAAACTAGTGCGTTATATACTCATGATAATTATGACTCCCCCCACACGCCGGCTTTCAGGCTTAGATTTGTTTACGACAGGTGTTATGGCAACGCAATGGTCAATATCCGTAAGTCCTTAGATAAGGAACTCTTTCCTTGTCTTGAACAAAAAAATATATTTGAAATCTTATAAATTTATATTATTTCTCCTAAGTATTAAAAAACGCTCTAAAGCTATGGATAATTAACATCATAAAAAGGTAAAAAAGTAGCCATTTTGGGCGTGGCATCCCGTTGTACAGGGCGATTTAAAAGATGGGTTTTGTATAACACGCTCGCAAAAAATATTTTTCATATTTTGAGGATAAGCATAAGTAACATCTTAAAGACTTATATCTTAGCAACAAAACTGCTATTTCACTTTTCTTAAACATTTCAATTAATATTTGATTTATCAACATTTAGTGACATCGTACGTGTATCTTACATGTCATAAACTTGCGGCAATAATATCGTATGTAAAGGAAAACAGCCCTTTTATAGCTCGAAAAGTAGTACAAACTTATTTCGGTGACCCTGAAAAAAAAGACAATTAAATCTCATAAATTTTCTGTTTTTTTATAACCTATATATCAAAGAATATGTGCCTCAAAACGTATTAAAAATATTAAACAAATAAAAAAGTTATTCAAAAATTAAAAATATGGACATTTTTTTTGGCCCACCGTGTAGAATACCCTGTGAATTATTACATTCTTGCATTATCCTGAATATTCCAAATATTAGTTGTAGTATATTTCCTATAACTAAATTCAACTCTTTTCCATAAAATGACACATTTTTGACCTCGTGCATCCCTGTACCTGCCAAACTTAAACTTGAACAAAATGGTTTTCAGTTTTCTTTATTAGTTTTTAATTGTCTATTTTCCCAGGCCTATTTCCGGTTTTGGAATTTTCAAATGCCAATTTTAAATTGGTTTCAAGCTATAAATAACCTAAAACTAGTATACGAAAGTAATACGAATTAAATCGCTTGGCAATTATGTGGCTCCAGAGTCAAAAATATTACACAAAAAGCTTTATAATGCTCAGGAAAATAAAAAAATTTTATAAATAAAATACAGGCCATTCCGTTTAGAATATGCATGATGTCAAGCGTTTAGGGTAGAAGCGGCAACACCGCGCAATTAAAAAATATTTTAGTAAGGAAGTTTATGTTCACCTGGTTAGAGCTATATATATATATATATATATATATATATATATATATATATATATATATATATATATATATATATATATATATATATATATATATATATATATATATATATATATATATATATATATACATATATATATATATATATATATATATATATATATATATATATATATATATATATATATATATATATATATATATATATATATATATATATATATATATATATATATATATATATATATATATATATATATATATTGTAACAAATTCGTTTCTCACCAGTGGGAATTCGAAAACCGTAAGAGATACAGAGTTGGTTCAATAGAGACAAAGTTGCGCAATTTGGGTGTTATGAATATGCCGTCGAAAAATTTGTAAAGTTCCGAAGATATTCGTAAAAAACCGAAAATTGTCGATTTCGTTTTTAATTTTTTCTGACTATGTTTGGAAAGATAAAGTAAAATAAATTTCACATTTCCACATCCACTTTTTGTTCTCTACAAAATGGTGCCGTCAGATTTGTAATGCGACGTTTTGTCTTCGAGGCACCATCATCAAATTCATTTTTTAAATACGGACCTGGATTTTTATTGCAAATTTTAAGTCACTAGTGTATTTTGTGTTTAAAGGCTAACTAAGATTTTCAAAAAAACGACGTTTCGAGCCTAAATTTCATATCACCAGTCACTTTTTGCGGAAATACTAATCATTATATTTTGCAACATAAGGTAGTAGGTAGTTCATAATCCTATTCCACATCCTCTAAGACCAGTTAATTACTTCGGGAAAAGACTGAACCACGACCGTCAAGACAGCCCTAGCTGAACTTCACCCATAATTAATGAAAATCGGTAATTTTTCTTTCTTATACTTAGTAATAAAAGTTGATTTATTATAGTTGTTATTATTAATACGAAATGACACCAAATAACTTTTGAATAACTGAAAAAGTTTTGAAAATGTGAACTAAGATTATGAACTAGTTTTTGTTGTAAAATAAAACGATTACGTTACGCTTTCCGCAAAAAGTAACTGGTGATGTATATTTTAGGGTCGAAACGTCGCATTTTAAAAAAACCTTAGATGGCCCTTAGGCACAGAATAAACTAGTGATTTAAAATTTGCAATAAAAAACCGAGGTCCGTATTTAAAAAATGAAGTTGATAATGCTGCCCCGAAGACGAAACGTCGTTTTTAAAATCTGACTGCACTATCTTGTAGAGGACAAAAAGTGGCTACGTAAATGTGAAATTTATGTTGCCTTATTATTTCAAACACACTTAGAAAAAATTAAAAACGAAAACGCAAATTTTCGGTAGCAACCAAAATTTCTCGACGGCGTATTAATGACATCTAAATTGCGCAACTTTCCTCCATTGATCCAACTCTGTATCTCTTACGGTTTTCGAATTCGCAATGGTGAGAAACGAATTTGTTATACCCTTATATTATATATATTATAGAATAATGCAAAATACGAAAGAGCTAAAGAAATGAACAAGGAGTTTAAATTTTATATCAGAATTCATACAGGGTGCTCCAAAAAAAGTTCCGCAAGATAAACTTGTAGGTGGTGCAAAAAATGTAACACCCTGTATACTAAAATCCATGATTTTGATATTTTATCGTAGAGGTTCTTAAAAATAAGACATGTTCTAAATTTGAACTAATTATCTCAGAAGGAACTAGAAAAAAACGCAAAAAACCAGAAAAAAATTAAAACTTTGACACCCTGTATAACGAAAATGGTGCGTTTTTGACCATGTATATATATATTAGGATTTTTTTCCTATTTGGTCGAGTACTATCACCCCCTGAAATATGTCCACGACATTAATTAACACCCTGTATATAAATATATATATATATATATATATATATATATATATATAAATATATATATATATATATATATATATATATATATATATATATATATATATATATATATATATATATATATATATATATATATATATATATATATATATATATATATATATATATATATATATATATATATATATATATATATATATATATATATATATATATATATATATAAATATATATATATATATATATATATATATATATATATATATATATATATATATATATATATATATATATATATATATATATATATATATATATATATATATATATATATATATATATATATATATATATATATATATATAGGGTTATGATAAATTAAGGAATAAATTCATTATCTTGGAAATTAAAAAGGTAATAGAAAAACGCTCGAACCCGTCGATTTAGATTTATTTTTACGCATATTTAGAAATTATTTTAAACTATACAGGGTCACTCTCAAAAGTCGTACAACTGTCATCTTTGATTTTTTTAATACAACACCTTATTTTTTTCTGCTGATTTGAATTCTCTATGAAATTCTAGACATTTTTGGTATAATATAACCTACACTGAAAATCAACAGTTATATATATATATATATATATATATATATATATATATATATATATATATATATATATATGAATATGTGAGTGTGTGTTTGTTTTCCGGATGTACGTCAGTTCACTACTGTCGTTCTGAAAAGATCAATTTTGCTGACGTTTCGCCAAAATCATTTGGCATTTTCGAAGCCCTCTTCCTCGAATAGTAGAAAAATGAAATATTCACGCTGTTATACACAACCACAATTGTCTAAGAGAACAAAGAGGGTTGTTGCCTAGACAGTTATTATCAGCGGAAATACACATCCTTGTGTATATGAACATATATATAAATAAACGTTTAATTTCAAAGTCAAATGCGGCACCGAAACAAACATAATTATTGCGGAGGATAAAAATCTATTTCATAATATTTAAAATAGGAAATTTCACCTTGCACAAGTAAAGCATAAACAGATGTAGGTTTTCGCATTCATTTATATTCTGACAATAAACAAAAAACGCTTTTGTAACTTTGAATGAAGGTGCGCTGAGATATTATGCATATAAAAAAAGAATTTATTCAGATAACGAACTGACTATCAATTACTTATATATTTTCTAACTATTTTCTATTTGAACAGTTGAATTTAAACGAAAAATTAAATGTTTTTGATGATAATACATACTGACAAATTCGCCTCTAGTCACAACAAACTCAAACCCAATTTATTGCAAAAACACAAACTTACAAACAAGGGTATTGTATCGTCATCTCAAAAAAAAAGAAAAAAATACTTAAATTTAACTGTCATTGGTATAAAATATATACACTAAAGAAGAAACTATAAATAAAGCAAAAACTTTAAACAAATGGATTAGGCTCTTGAAACTCTACGAAATTTCACAAACTCATTTATTGAGTATGGTTCACGAGTAATTAGAAACCTACATATATATCTTATATATATATATTTTTGTATATATATATAATATGACCAGGCACTAAGTATAGAGCCTAATAGCCATGTAATGGGAACCTCTTTCTGTGACTGAAAGTCTATGGATAGCAGTGGCGGCTCGTGGTGAATTATATTGGGACGTCAATAACAAATTTAAAAATAGGCATACTTAAAATAAAAATAAATATCTTATCTTTAAATTGAACTTTAAATTCTCTTGAAGTTCAGGTCGACTCTTCGTTCTTTAGAATTGGAAAAATGCTGAATCACAACGTTCGTTAAAATTGCACGCACATTTCCTTTATAAACGATTTCTCGATACTTAACATTGCTGAAGCGTATAGTCTATCTTGGCCCAACTCCTCAACAAAATTTATACGCCCTCGAAAAACCCCTGGATTTTCAGACAAAGATACGTAGTGCCAGCTCGAACTTCCGTCCGTAGCATAGTTCATCGAACATTTCATGTGATCTGCAGAAAACGCATGCTTTTTATTTTTTCTTTTAAGTGTTTTAAGTCTTTAACACCGGTTTTGCACCATAATGAGTCCGACGAGTTCTTAGAAAACAACAAACAAACATAACAGTAAAATGAGTTAGAGACTTCATAACCACATATCCCGTTAGCTAAATCGTACAAAACGTTTTGCAAAAGTTTCGATGAACTTCTCTATTTTTGTCTTTACTAGTTTATCGTATACTAAGTTCTGGCAAATTGCGGCCACTGTCGTAATATCACATTTTTCGCATAAAAGAAGCAAATTATACATTAAAAATATGGCTAAAATAAAGAAAAATTAAATTTCTATGTATTTACATACAACAGACATTGGAAACAAGCCTAGAAATCATCTTCTAGAGCATCGAACCAAATCGAATAATAGACGTAGACACACCTAATCTCGAAAATTCGATGGAAAAATTCCATCCAATAAAATCAAAGCATTAAGTGTTCCAGCCAATCAGATTCAACCACGCTGAACTCGGATTGGTCTGATCGATTCTAGAAATTCTATAAGTATAATAATTAATTAAAAATATTTCTAATCAAAATATCTTAATGAAACTTTGTACAAATGATCGCTATTATATGCGCTACACGCCCATATAAAAATATTTCCAATATCACCCTTATTTCTGCCTAAAATAAAACCATTTAATTTTTTCAAAATCTAAAAACTAAATATTTTACAAAACTTTTAACGTGTCCAAAAAGGCCTTATCAAAGCGCACATTTTGGTAAAAGAATGATCAAAATCCGTCCAGTAACAAGCGAGAAAATTAACTTTAAAGTAAAAAATTAAAAAATTCAAGTTCAGTAAATTTAAATTTTTCAATTTCAATCTTAAATAAAAATTTTTCTAAACAAGACAGACAAGTGCCGTAAGGACTAGTCGAAAGAGACCCCTTAGGGCCACCTTGTATCCAAATTTGAAAAAGAAATATGAAGAGATGACAAAATTATGAACAAAAGAAGATAGGCGTCGTGAATGCCACTCCCAGAAAAGGACGCTACGTCCGTAGCGCCTAAACGCGACGTCGTACGAGAAAAAGTCACTAGAACAAAAATGTTCCAAATGACCCAATCTACATAATATCAAAATTTCAAAACAATAGGAATTTTTTTGCGGAAGAAAATTTTTTAATTTTTGAACAGCCGAAATTTTGGAATAACAAAAAAACAAAATTAAGATATCGACTTAGGACCTTTACAGAATGAAAGCCCTAATAAAAAGAAACTTTTTATGTAATAAAACCTTTTTTAAAAAAATCAACAGGAAACCCAGAAATCGACTTTGGAAGGACAGCACCAGGTCCTGGTGAACACTTCCAAAATCTCGTAAACAAAAAATAGCAAATACGAGAGATTTGTTATTCTCTTTGAATTTTGACTTGAGTTTTCAAAAAGTGAGCAAAAAGACAGTTCTAGTAGTTGTGGTCAACTACTAGTTCTATGGCAATAGACTGTTGAGCGAACTTTGAGTAAATCTCAACATTGCATCAACAAAAACTATAAACAATAAACTTAAAGCGTCAAAGTAACTACATGAACACTAATAGTGACAGTGCGTAGTGCTTTCTTTGAACGTTTCGACTTAAAATCGAAAGGTGAACTTATTTAGCGGTGTACGGACTTAGAAAAGCCTACACACGGCTAAGGCCATAGAGGACAGGCGTTTATAAGTAAATAAATCCATAAGATTTTTGTAACTAAACTTAGACTTAGGGATAGGACTCCACTCGGGTTACGTTACTTTAGTTTTAAGTGACTTTCCCCCGACTGACTCCCTAATTTGTTTGTTCGGCAGGGCCGAACTTTGACTTTTTAATTACATTTTTTCTAACTGACTACCGATGGATACTCCAACTTCTGGCGTAGTTCCCAAGAAAGGTAGTACAGATATCCATTCGCCCAGCAACACCGTCCCCCATATTGAGCAATCGCTCACTCTTATTTCTGGCGAGGGGAACGAACATCCCAAAATTCCCCGGGTGAGTGGTGGGTGCCTGACAAGCTTGTCAAGCTTGTCAATTAAAGCCCCTGAATACATAGACAACCACGACAGTTATTTTAAAACCTACATGGTAGATACTTTCACCGGTGCTACCTACATGGAGGATATCTTCATGGAGGTGCCCCGTGGACGAGAATATCAACAAGACAATTCATTCATAAACAATAAACTAGATTCCAATGATGAATTTAATAAATTAACATTTCCTAACGAAACCATGTTGCTTGATAATAACCGTCAGCGCGAATCTTTGCAAACAATCTTCGCAGACAGTTCGTTAGAAATTAGAAAAACACATAAAAAGAATTATCAACCCTCTCTATTTGAATTGGATTTCTCTCCTACTCGACAGGGTCCGGGTGGGGAATCAAACGTCGACCTTTCTTCCATCTGCGAAGGCGGCGACATGACTAGACCAAAAACAATTCTGGACCGCAGGTCCGTATTAAAAAATAAATCAAAAACTACAGGACAAAAGGCAGGTAGTTTGTATTCGTTGTTTGACGAAGACGAAATGGAGCACAGCCGAGCGTCCCCGCAGGGGAAAGACACGGCAAGAAGGCTGTGGCTCCGCCCTCTTTTAAAAATTATTCGAGTACAATCGATCACATTCGAGAACATGGCATCCCTGGTGGGGAAATCCATCAAGGATTGTCCGTGTTCGAACCGGCACAAAATAATTTTTCGAATATAAGCTACCCCGAACACCACTTACCTTGAATCAGTGGCAATCAATTTACTTCAAAATAAAAATATTTTTAAAATATTATGCATTTTTATTATAAAAATTTAGTATGTTTTATATAAATTCACATTATTTACTTAATTATACCATTATTTTCTATCAAAACTAGTGCGTTACATACTCAAAAAATAATAATGATTTAAAAACGTACCACCTTTCCATAAGTGCGACCCGTTGAGGAATCACAATTCACAATCAGCAGTAAGAAATAGGGCACTCCAACGATCTGTCAGTTGAACGTCACAGATCAGCTGTTTTTGACGGGCATAGGACAAACAAATCGAATTTTTACGTGGGAGTATATGGGAGTTTTGTTATTTATTTCTATCTTTTTATCTTAAAATGCCTTTTTGTTGTATTGTAAAACGTGGATGTAGACGGATAAAAGACAATGTTAGTTTTATTTGTAAGTTTCAAAAATTTTCAATTTTAGATATGAAAACGATTGAATGAACTTTCGTCGATGTGGCTGAAGTGGATTACTGCAATTAGAAGAGGATTTACGTACTATTAAATTACATTACGCCCAACTGTGTGCAAAACATTTTATATGAATCCTTTATTAAAAAACTGAAATTAATCTAGCTAGTTAACAACTGAAGAGTGCAACTTCTAAAGAGTCTAAGTGCCATTTTTTCATTTTTCAGTTGTGTAGTTTAAAAGGGTCTATGTGACATCGACAATGATTCTGTAAACGCGCTAAGTGTCAAGAAAATATCTATTGCTTTAGACCCTTGCTGACAGATGGCGACACGTGTAGGTGCCACACATGATTTACTTTGAATTTTATTCTTATTTAGTACGTTATAACTCGTCAAGATGCAAGAAAATCGACAAAAAAGGAGGCCAAAGGGCAGCGAAAGTGGGATAAATGAGCGTAAAAGACTTAAGATAAGTGGTGCTGAGTATAAGACCTACAAAGGCAATGTAGTTCCTGCAAAAATTCCTCCATCAAACATGGTAAGATTTTAATTTTTATTTCAATATTGCAGTTCTAACCTCAATCTTTTTTTGTTCCACACCGTAAAGAAGTTACTTTAGAGGAAAGGCGTAACCTCTTTCGGAGTTTCTATTCAATTCCAAATAAAACAAAAAGGAGTACATATCTACTTAGTCTAGTACAAGTCACAGCTGTAGGCCGTAGGCGCCATGGATCCTATGAAAATCCACAAGAGAGCCACCGTCAGACTATTTTATGTTACACAGTACCCGATGGAAAAGGGAATGTTTTTCAAGTATGTCGTAAAGTGTTCTCAGATATTTTTGCTCTTTCTCATCGCAAAGTGCAACTGCTAGCAGAGCGAAAAAATCAGGAGAAAACGTATTCATGGATAAAAGAGGCATATCAAATAGAGTAAGAACATTTGGCGAAGATATCGTTCAACATGTCATTGCAAACATAAAGGAATTTCCAAAAGAGGAAAACCACTACAGTAGAGAAAAGTCAAAGAAGGAATTTTTAAGTGCAGATCTAAACATACATCGAATGTTTTTTGCATCTCATAAAAGATACCCCGACCCCCAAGTTAACTACCGTTTTTACAGCAAGGTTTTTAAACAACACTTTCCAGAGCTTAGATTTGGTAGGACGAAGTCCGACACGTGTTCTACCTGCGACCTTCTTTCTAACAAAATAAAAGCTCAACCTGAAAATCGTGTAAGTCTCTCCACCAAATTAGAGTTACATCATCGCAAAGCGGAAAGTGCAAGGAAGTCAATGCAAGAAGATAGTATCGAGTCACAGAAACCTGACAGCGACACTTTGGTTTTATCTATGGATTTACAGCAAGTTTTCTCAATCCCTACACTGACACATTCAGAAGTGTTATAGTAGGCAGCTATCATGTTATAACCTGAACGTTCACGTTGCTGACACTAATACAGCTACAATGTGTTTATGGAACGCAAACAGGCCGAGGAGGTAACCAGATAGGTTCTGCCCTACTAAAGGTCTTGGTTTCTGAAAATTTCACACTAAAGGAGAATCTTTGGATTTGGAGGGATAATTGCAACAGACAAAATAAAAACAAGATGATCTTAATAACACTCATCTATCTCGTTGCCACTGAAAAATTTGCCCAAATAGACCAGAAGTTCTTAGTATCTGGGCATACATACCTCCCATGTGACAGAGATTTTGCACATATTGAGAAGCGCAAAAGACTAACTAAATTATACGTTCCGACTAACATTGAAAAAATGATAAACGAGAGTTGTTACAAAAATCCGTTCAGAGTTATTCACATGCAAGATATTGACTTTAAAGATCTCCATGCATTTGCTGATCAATACATAAACACCTTAAAACTCAATATCTCCCAAGCTTTCTGGTTACGCGTTTCAAAAGAAAATCTATTCCAGATATTAATACGGAAAAGTAAAAGTGGCGTGGCTCCTTGGGACTTAAAAAAGGGAAACTCCTTTACTATTTTCGTTTAGAGGAACCTCTCCAACTGGAGTGTAAATCTCGGATTAGTGCAGCAAAGCTTGCTAATTTGAGGTCCATGCTGAATTATATTCATTTAGCATATCGCCAGTTTTATGAAGATATTATAGCAAAATCTACTGTAAACGAGGAACACTAGTGTTTACCTTTTTATTTTGAAATTCATATTGTAATGGAATGTAGGATAAAAATTTTAGTTTTTTGATAGATTTTATACTTGTTGTTTTTTCATGATTTGGATCACCCTTACAACATTACTTTTAATATATTTTTCGTTTATGTAGTTTGTTTTCTATGTTTTGCCATTAGCAGTTAGACTATTTAATGTTGCATTTAGAACGTTTACAAATTTTCGACAATGTTTTTTGATTTTGTATGTTATTACAATGTTTTTGCTTCCTAATTTATGCTAAGAAGTATTGTTAGCTCACGATTAATCTAAATAAACGTATCTATTGAAATGGTTTCGTTTTATTAAAACACAAATCAGTTTTTTATCAATATCTCTGTTTCATAGTTTTGGCACTTAGACCCTTTAGAAGTTACACTCTTCAATTATTATGATTCTCAATCGAGACTAATCAAAGATCTAATCTTTGTTTGAAAAAGTTGTATTACATTTTGTACCGTTATATATTTGAATGCTGTATTATTTTTTACCAGTATGTACCATCTTAAAAGAAATTTTTAAAATAATTTTAACCTTTATGTAACTGTGTAATTATTTTTTTGTTTGGGAAAGTGAGGTAATCTTAGTTAAAAGACACATAGTTCTTAAAGTCTTTATACGAGTATTAAATATTTTTTACATTCTATCTTAAACTTAATAAATTCATCGTACATATGTGGTAGCTGGAAGTTTATTACATAATTTAGGATCTAAATACTGTATGCTTTTTATCTTGATATTATCTTAGCACGAGTGTGTTAGGCTGTGTTATTCCAATTTTTTTTGTGTATAATAAATGAAGCTACGATAACCATATACAGGGTTATTAGTTACTTAATACTAAGATTTGCCAAAAGTGTTTCTCAGCAAAACCTATGACCAAATAAAGAAAGATCATTCATTCAGGACAGAAGTTCTTAAATTACGAAGGGTGGAAATTCCAGAGTCAGGATTACATTTTGAGTTTTTTGATAACTTCTTAAAAATATGACGGGAACAAAATTTTTTTAGGATCTCCATGGTATAATCCCGTCCTAGAGTGCAAGTATATAATTAATTTTTTTCCAGACATAAGTAAGTTAAGGTGTAGTAAAGGATAAAGGTTTCATTATGCTAAGAAAATTGAGTTCCTTTACACTCATCAGGTTTATTGTAAAAACAACTTTTTATTCTTATTATATTCACTCTGAAAATGTTACATATTAATTCACTCTGACATGCATGACAATTTATTTAAATAAAAACATGTTTGTTTTATTGATATACATGTTTTATTTATAAAAAAATATATGTACTGGGTGCAGTACAGAATATTAAACACACAGATTGAACTAAGTTTAACTTGGATATACATGATTTAAATTAAAGAACTAGGTAACTAACAATGTCCATATTTGTCACTGGGGAAAAATCTTTTGGATCTACACTTCAAAAGGATCTAATTTTTAATTATAAAATTGTTTTGTTTCCACCGCTCGGCGTTCTTATTTCAAAGTTCCAAAAAGTATTCACTTGTCATAACTAAGTTTCAAGTAAACACACAACTGTAAAAAAATGGCCCTATACAAAAAAATGCACTAAATATATATACAAATATTTAAAATTTGATGTTAAATTATCACAGGTTTATATGGAAGAAAACAATGTTTGTCCTACGCCAGCCATATTGACAGCAGTCAGCTGTTTTGTTGGACCGCCTAATTCTGCATCAGCCTCCCCCCGCACGCCGGCTTTCCCGCTTAGATTTGTTTACGGCAGTTGCTATGGCAACGCAATGGTGAATATCCGTAAGTCAAATAGAGATGGGAGCGGCATAAAGCTGCTGCTGCAGGCTGCAGACGCTTGTTCGCTTGTTATAGAATTAATGTAATTTAGTGCGTTCGGATCATCGGAGGCGGAAGCAGTTTTGTATCGATCGAATCGAAATTAGCTTTAAGATATAGATACATAAGATCAAAAAACTATATGAACTCATTACTTCTTAACAACTGATGAGAGAAGACCCGCGAAATATTCAAGCAAATTCAACTCGGAAGAAAAAAATATATTAAGATGTCTGGTTTAAAAAAGCGGAAAGTGAATACAAAATGTCGTCAATTCCAAAATAAATGGACTGATGAATACTTGTTTAAAAGAATACAATATGAAGCGGCATTGCTCGAATTTCGCTCAATATAATTTACTTACGGGTCAGTTAAGAAAGGATAAAATTAAAAACTCATTAATGATTTAGGGAAACAGCAACCAATGTTCCATTCACAAAGATCAAATGTAGACAGTGTTGTTAAAGCTAGTTTTATAGTTAGTTCCAAAATAACGAAAACATCGTCATTTTCTGAGGTAGAGTTTGTTAAAGAGTGCCTAGTAGATGTTGCAGAACTTTTGTGCCCAGAAAAGAAGAGAGTTTGAAAAAATGAGCATCTCGCGACGTACTGCTGTTCGACGTATAGATATGATGGCTAGTGATATCAAAAAAAAACATTGACTGATAGATTCGCTGGTTCTCAAGTATTTTCGATTGCTTTGGATGAAAGTGAAAGATTTATCTGACACAGCCCAGTTAGCTATTTTTACAAGAGGTGTTGAATGAAGAATTTGTAGTGACAGAGGAATTACTGACTTTCAAATCAAATCAAATAAGCTTTATTGATAGAAGATTTACACATCTCATGAACAAAACACTAATCAAAATCTAAGTAATAAAATTAAAATTTGTTTAAGCTGTAAATAACTAATATAAAATTGGACCAACAATACCATACATTTAACAATGACAACACAATAAATATTTAAAATATCAATTAAAATACAAATACAAATACAAAAAAAAATAGAGGGACTATAACACAAAGTATAAAACACATTCACATGTATGGTCAATTGTGACAAATAGAACATAAAAGATGAACTAAATAAAATTGTCTGAGTAAAATTCATTTACCGTATAGTAGGCTTTTCCAACCAATACTTTTTTAACCTCTCTGTGTACTGGATGGTATTGGCAGATGAATAGAATTTGTATTGCGGGTATTGTAAGCCGAAACATGGGAGTTAATCTCACTCCTAAACTTTTAAACATCAATGAGACCGTTTCCAAGATAAAAATCCTTGGCAGGGTCAATATTTTTTGTTGGACAAATAAAGGTCTACAGATATCTCTACATCCAGCCCTGCACAAGTATCTTACTGCTCTTTTCTGTAAGATAAAAACAGAGTTGAACAGCGTCTGCGAGCAAGGTCCCCAGAAAGCTATACCATGTCTGAGGTGGCTCTCAATAAGGGCAAAATACGCGTTCCTTGTTGTACCAGGATCTAGTTCTCTAGAAATAACCCTAATAGCATAGCATCCTGAGGAAATCTTTTTTGAAATGTTCATTATATGTTGTTCAAATTTCAGTTCGCTGTCGATATGAAGTCCTAAAACCCTTGCTGCCGGGACAGTGCTCGCTAACTGATCACACAGAGCTACGTCACTGAGGTTACACTTAAAGCTTAGAAGATTTGCCTTGGATATGTTTAGGGCCAACAAGTTCGCGTCACACCATTTTTTTACTTCCATCAGATCCTCAGTCATATCCCTGTGTAACCTGTCAACAAATCGGTCATGTCATAAAATGGTTGTGTCGTCCGCAAAAATTGTGAAGGAACCTCTAATCCTAAGTGATGGCAAATCATTAACATAGAGCAAAAACAATAATGGTCCCAACACAGAGCCCTGCGTACGGCCATTTAAATATGACCTAAACCACTCCAGCGCGATGCCTCGAAAGCCATACACTTCGAGCTTTTGCAGCAATATTCCGTGACTCACGCAGTCAAATGCCTTCAATAAGTCACAGAATACCGCAGCTGCCGCCTCTCTGTCGTTAAGATGCAGGTAAAGGTTCTCCAGGAAATGGAACACTGCGTCCCCAGTACCTAGTAAGTCGCGAAAACCGAACTGCTCTGATGTAAGTATGCAGTGCCTTTGCAAAAAGGAGATCATTCTCTTTTTTACTAACTTCTCAATTATCTTCGACAATGTTGGAAGAAGCGATAATGGCCTATAGCTCGAGGGATCCTGTGAATCACCACCCTTAAACACAGGGATAATGTTACTTTTTTTTAAACCTGCCGGAAACTCCCCGACAACGAATGATGTATTTGTACACTCTGTTAGGACCCTCAAAGCCTCATTGGGGAGTGAAAAAAAAACTCTCAAAGACAGCTCATCCCAGCCAGAAGAATGCTTATTCCTGAGCTCCCCAAAGATTTTACGGCCACTACGAGAAACCACTGCTGGAAAAGATATTTTTGACGAGATTTAAAGTACTTTTGAGCAATATGTTTTGAAGTGGTGTAAATTAGTTGGAATGTGCACAGCTGGTGATCCTTCAATTGTCGGTTCACGAAAATGTTTAATCGGAATTCTGAAGGAAAGAGCAACCGCTATGAATGTGCAAGAATGTGATTTAATAATTCTGCATTGCATTATTCACCAACAAAACTTGAATGAACTCTCTTCAGAACACGATGATGTGACATATTGCGAAGTAAGGTGGCTAAGCAAAGGTAAAATTGCTAAAAAGATTTTATGACCTTAGAAAAGAAATAGTTAATTTTATTGAAATGAAAAAGAAAACATTGTCGCAAATTTGAGATCCAACATGGCTTTGTGACTTGGCATTCCTGGTAGACATCACCAGGACTCTTAAACGACCTGAGTTTGAAGCTTCAAAACAAGGGCAATTGGTAAATCAATTGTACATTCATCTTAAAGCTTTTCAAAACAAAAATCGCTTGTGGGAAACACAAATGAGAAGTAAAAATTGTTTTCATGTTTTAACATTACCCAGTCACGAAAACTTGAATACGGTCGCTTTGCTCAAGAACTGAAACTACTGTCAGAGCAATTCACTGATCGGTTTCCGATTTTAAGAATATAGATAGCACTTTCAATATTTTGCAAATCTTTGTAAGGGTGATGTGGAAGATGCTCCGCCTCACCTACAGATGGAGTTGATCAAGCTTTAACAAGACTAAAGTTGATGATGAGGCACTAAGCGAATTTTACAGAATATACCTTTCCGAAGAAAAGTATCCACAGCTGAGTGGAAGTACGAAAAATAATTTATATATTCGGTAGCACGTATAAATGTGAGCAGTACTCGGCTTACAGATGTTAATTTAAAAAACACTTTGCGCCTTTGTACAGGGTGTCCGGATTTGGTTGCAAAAGCAGCTTATTTTTAGAGATAGAACCTTGCTGTTTTCACGAACCTAAGCTAATTTTTTGTGAAACTCATGAAGCCGTAAACAAAATTTTCATAGCCTTCTTCGTTTATGAGATACAGGGCGAAATAGAAAATTTTGCATTTTGGGACCCCCTCGTATCTCGGTTATCCTTTAACTTAACGCAAAGGGAAAAATTGCTGCTTATGCAGTTTTTTACGCTGGATCCAGTGGCGTAGTCATATTTTCCATTTGAGTTGTTATTTTTTAGATATGACCCAAACTTGTGTTTTTTTAAATGGGAGACCCTGTATATTTGTCCAGAAATTGATATGTCCTTTTAAAAGCTTCTCAAAAATATATAATAGTATGGGTCTATTTTAATAAACAACAACAAAAATCCTAATTTTTATAATTATCATCCCAAATTTTGCAGTAGGCCATGCAAAACAATGCTGCCTTTTATTTAAAGTCGTTAACAATATCTACATCCTAACAATAAATCAAAATAAATATGTAATTAAATCTATTTATCAAAATATGTATTGATAATTTCGCTCCAAAAAAAGTACCACCTACCTAGATTTATGTAACACAAGAACAAAACAGTAATAAATTATTATGTAACAAGCCTTTCAGCAAAAATCAACTGTCGTTTAAGAACTACAGTAACCAAGGAAATCAAAAGAACTGTTCAAACTGATTTCCATTTTGTTCTATGCATGCTTCGCACAATTTTCGTATTCGTTTTAGGGAATTAAGTAAAATAACGGGATGATTTTGTAAATAGCGAAAATTTTCTCTTATTGCATTTCCTAAATCTTGGACATTATCATAGTGGTCTTTGTAAATTCTATTTTCCAGATATCCCCATAGAAAGAAATCTAAAATCGACAAATCTGGGGACCTAGGGGGCCATCTTATAGGTCCATTTGTTCCGATCCATTGATTGGTAAAATTATTGTCCAGAAATAATCTCGTCATTCCAGAATTGTGTGCAGGAGCACCGTCCTGTTGAAAATAAATTTCGTTAATTTGCGCTAGAGGAACATCGTCAAGTAATTCACGTATAGCTGCCTCTAAAATTTCTATATAGCGATTGGCTGTTAGATTTCCCTCAAATATATAAAATTTTATATGTGTTCCTAATATGAAGCAGGACACATTTAGACCAAACCTGTCTTGCTGTCTTCTGGGAAATATTTGGTGTTGATTTTCCTGGGACCAGAATCTACTAGTGTGCCTATTGAGTATACCAGAATTACTGAAATGTGCTTCGTCTGACCATATAACCTTCCTTTCAAAATCTCCAACCATATCGCATCTTTCTCGAAACCAATTGCAGAAGACTACCCGACGCTCTGCATCCCCTAGCTGTAAGTGCTGCACGAGCCTAAATTTGTATGGGTGGTATTTGTGCTTTTTTAGAATTTCTTGAACTCTAGTTTTTGGAATCCCTATGCTCTTTTCACTAGCCCTACAAGAGTTTGTACGGTAAGCTTCTGCATTAGCCAAAACCGTAATTTCCTCAGCCTCCCGATTTTCTTATATGTTTTCGTACGAGGTTTAATAAATGATCCGTGATTAGCTAAATTCTTTTTTATCCGATAAAAAGTGGATATATTAGGTTGCCTCCTTTCTGGATATCTAAATAAACATTAAGCAATAGTATTTCAACATACCTAAAAATTAACTATTTACCTGTTAAAATACATCTCAGAAGCCGCTTCAACATTTTCATTACTTAATATAAAACAAGCTAACATATCGTACTTTTCATAATGTTCGAAAGTTTGGTTTTATTCCATAATAATACAAATATATTTTTACACATTAAATAAATACAAAATCTAGCGCTATATTTTATATACGCGTACAAAATTGGGAAATGTCATTTGCTTCCAAGAAAACAAAAGAAAACGGCATCGTTTTGCATGGCCTACTGCAAAATTTGGGATGATAATTATAAAAATTAGGATTTTTGTTGTTTATTAAAATAGACCCATACTATTATATATTTTTGAGAAGCTTTTAAAAGGACAAATCAATTTCTAGACAAATATACAGGGTGTCCCATTTAAAAAAACACAACTTTGGGTCATATCTAAAAAATAACAACTCAAATGAAAAATATGACTACGCCACTGGATCCAGCGTAAAAAACTGCATAAGCAGCAATTTTTCCCTTTGCGTTAAGTTAGAGGATAAACGAGATACGAGGGGGTCCCAAAATGCAAAATTTTCTATTTCGCCCTGTATCTCATAAACGAAGAAAGCTATGAAAATTTTGTTTACGGCTTCATGAGTTTCACAAAAAATTAGCTCAGGTTCGTGAAAACCGCAAGGTTCTATCTTTAAAAATAAGCGAGATACCCTGCTTTTGCAACCAAATCCGGATACCCTGTACTAGTAATATTAACCCCAATATTGACAATCTTGTTTCTCAGCTTCAAACTCAAGTCTCTCATTAATTTTCATTTGATTTTTCTATCTGTTTTTGTTAATTTGTTTTTTATATGATGCTATTATAATTAATAAATAAAAAAATTTGTTAATTATTGTCGCAAATACCTGGTGTAATGTTTAGGTTAATTTGTTTTCTCTGAGAACTGGCCTACTTCTTACCTTTGTGGAACTAATAGAGGGATTACTCTTGCATAATTCTAATCAGCTTTTCGCGCAATCTTTCATTAACGTCATTCATTAGACGATTTCAATGATGGTTATTAAATTTCGCGCCTCATTACAATAAGGAAATAAAAATTAAACACTTTCCGCTGTGTATGAGGAGAAAGTTGTAAAAATGCGCTTAATTACTTATTATAGTGAAGTAGACAACTCATTCCGATTTTATATTAACTAATTAATATAATGGGTGTTAGAATCTGAGGTTGCTTTTTGAACATTTTTTAAAAATTGCTTAAGATTCGTGCGTTTCTACAAGGTGATTCAATATTAAACCTAAACCTTGAAGCAGTATATTTTCCGTATAATAAAAATGTTTATAGAAAAGTAGAACTGATTTTAAAAAAAGAAGCACTAAAAAGTAAAAAATAATATTTTGTTCCGGATTGAAAATTTGACTTTACGAAGTCGGCGTCAAACTAATTCTTAATTAACAAGTAAATGAAAAGCCTAGTTTTACTTTGTTAACTGTCACTTATTTTATTTTTGCACTAGGCGTGACTGGAGTTTCACACTACTAGTACGTTTTCAAGCGTAATGAAATTAATTACAATAAAGTTAGGTATATATACAGACAAACATTTTTAAAAGGTATATTTTTCCACCCACCTAGAGAGTTTATTTGAATAGATACGGAAATGTCGTAAATACAAAAGTTGTTGGGTTTTTTATGAAGATTTAGAATATTATATCATTCGTGCGAAAATTTTATTGTAAATGTCAAATTTTGATAGGTTGTCAGTTTTTTTAAACGAAACATCCTATATATTAAATCATATTCTTGAAGATCTTTTTTTTTTTAATTTGGATATATATATATATATATATATATATATATATATATATATATATATATATATACAGTCAAACCTCTCTAATTCGAATCTCAAGTGAATAGTAATTTACTTCGATTTATAGAGGTTTTGATTTATCGAGTGTTTCGAATTAACGAGGCTTAATAAATAAATTTCGAAATATCGAGGTATTACATAAAAGCGCCTTTATTTTTAAATCAACGAACAAAAAAACTTAATCTCTTTACATAGGTACTTATTTCTATGTACATACATACAATGTATGTTATACGTACATTCTTCTGCAAATATCTGAATATACATAATATGCATATTAATCATATATACCTAAATATTTAGACACATAAAATAAATACATATTTATTTTTTGGTAAAGAAGTCATTTATCTTAGTTTGATTTTAAAAATATGCTGGAATCAATACTGTTTTCAATCGTCGCTATAGCAGAAAAAACCGAATCCTGTGTATCACTTTTTCTTTCGAAAAAAATTCGCAGCTTTGTTACCATGGCTTTAGCATCCCTGGCTGAAACAGGTTGCTCCTCTTCTTCAGTAACATTATCTTCCTCGTCGGTATTGTCATTCATTTCTTTAGTAACTGAAGCCACAATCTCGCCATCACTTAATGTTCCAGAAACGGCAATCCCATCATCAAAGCTCACATACTCGCCAAACGTTTTACAACATGTATCAAATTTTTCAGAAATTATACGCCATTCTTCATCAACTATTGCTTCATCAACATCCTCAACTGATGATACACTGATTTCTTCCTGAAGTTCTTCTGACGCTGAGTGTAAAAATCCACATGTTCTAAAACAATTTGCAATTGTAACTTGGGTAACACTGAACCATGCCTTGTTAGCCATTCGTACTGCTTCTAATAGATTCACTGAGCTGGTTTTTCCTTCTTCCATATGATTTATAATTTTTCGTACAACTTCCTTTCTATATAATGTTTTAAAGTTTTTAATTATACCCTAATGGTTGAAGTCTGGAGGTTGTGTTAGGGGGCAAAAACTTCACTGTTACTGAATTAAGACGAGGAATATCTTTACTATGCGAGGTACAATTGTCCACCATTAACAAAACTTTACGCTTTTATTTTGTCATATCTTTGTCAAATTTCAACAAAAAATCAGACCATATTTGGGATGTCATCCATGCTTTTTTATTTGCAGTGTAATCTACAAGAAGTAATTTTATATTCGCAAAACATCTAGGCTTTGCAGATTTTCCAATTATCAATAATTTATACTTTTCTGTACCTGTCATATTAGCTGTTAACAAAACGGTTATTCTTTCTTTGCTGTGTCTACCACCGTGACACTTTTCGTCCTTAAAGCACATTGTACAATCTGGAAGGCACTTAAAAAACAACCCAGTTTCATCTGAATTAAAACCGTTGCAAGCATCATAGTCTTTTATAATCGTTTTTAGTTCATTTTTCCAGTCATCGCAAACCGAATCACTTACACCACACATCTTACGAAACACCATGTCATGTCTTTTCTTAAATTTTTCTAAACAACCGTTACTTGCTTTAAACTGGTTATGCCCTAAAGATTTAGCAAATGCTTCGGCTTTTTCCTTCATTACTGTTCCTCCAACACTAACATTATTATTTCGGCACTGGTTAAACCATTTCACTAAGCATTCCTCCACATCGGGAAACTCGGCTTCCCTTTTTCTTTTTGCACTCAAATGTGTCGATGTTTCTTGGGATAAAATATATCCTTGATTTTTCAAAATTGTTGATAACGGACTCTGTGGAATATTATACTCTTTAGCAATGTCTTTTTTAAGTTTCTCGCCACTTTTAACAGCATTTATAATTTTTATTTTATCACCGATTGTCAAACTTCTGTGTTTACGTTCGAGACTCATCTTGTAAGCCGCCTACGTGTGCGTAACAATCAGTTGCAATAACCGCCAATCGGTAAATAAAATAATATGTTATACTTGCTCTAACCTGTTTAGATTTTATGGCTACGACTGACAAAATTCGACTTATAGAGGTTGAATTAGAGTGAAATTCGAATTGTAGAGGTAAAAATGGTCTTTCAGAGAATTTCGATTTAATCTCCCATTTATTTCGATTTCTAGAGGTTTTTTTAAGGGACGTACAATATATTTCGAATACTAGAGGTTTTCGAATTAACGAGTTTCGATTTAGAGAGGTTCGACTGTATATATACAGTGTGTATCAGCCAAATGGAATAAATTCGATAATAAATAAATGGGGGCGTGTTCGGAAAAACGCTTGGACCCGTCGATTGGTATTTTTAGTTGCTCATTTTCTCCAATAAAAACTTTTTATACAGGGTGTGTCCTGTAACAGTGGTCAATGCCAACTTTCTTATTTCAAATGCAACACCCCGGATATTATTTAATTTTTGGATTCTTTAGGAGATTCTAAACATATTTTATGTTCAATGTCCTATACCTATCTTCAACTATTTCGGCAATATTAAGTGTTTTCAAATTTATTGCAAAAATTAAGATTAAAAAAATAAAATTATTTATTTCTTCATAATGTATAAACAAAAGTAAAAAGTTAATTTAGGAACTGTTGAATATGCTCGCCGCGAACGTCTTGGCAAATTCCTAATCTTAAATAGAAATTTCTTCTAACGGTATTTAGCATCTCAGGCGTGACCGATCTAATCGCAAGCGTTATTCGTCTTCTTAAGTCAGCTAAGTTGAGGGGTTTAGTTTTGTATACAACATTTTTAATATGTCCCCATAAGAAAAAGTCTAATGGCGTCAGATCAGGGGATCGCGCTGGCCATTCTATCGATCCTCGTCTCCCTATCCACCGATTTGGAAATATTCCGTTGAGGTACTGCCGGACATTAATTTGGTAATGGGGCGGTGCTCCATCTTGCTGAAACCATATATTATTCGCTGGAACTTGTGGGTTTGCTGGATCCGGATACAAATTTGTCAAAGTTGGCACGACATTATTTTGGAGCAGTGCTAAATAATTATCGCCATTCAAATTGCCGTCAATGAAAAAGGGGCCTATGATATGATCCCTAACAATTCCTGCCCAAACATTAACCTTTTCAGGATATTGAGTATGTTCTTCGCTGATCCAGTGAGGATTTTCCCTAGACCAATAGCGGCAATTTTGACGATTTACATGACCGTGAAGTGTAAAAGTGCACACATCCGAAAACAAAACATGTTCTAATTGAATAACATTGTTATCTAACATAGCCATCATTTGTTCACAAAAATAAGTTCTCCTATCATAATCGTCTTCCATGAGCTCCTGAGTTGGTATCACTTTATAGGGATGCATTTTATTTTCTTTTAATGTTCGAATAATCGACGAATGGCTAATATCGAACATTGCGGCGGCTTGTCGACTAGAAATATGTGAGTTTTCCTCAAACTCAAGCATAATATCCTATTTAGTATCATCATTTATTGAATTGGCAGCTGCTTTTTTTATCTGCCTCACATGTCCAAGCTCGCGAAACTGCTTTTCTATTTTACTAATTGTCCCTTGGGATATATGCGGCAAATTTGGAAATTTTTCATGAAATAAGCGAGCAACTTCCACTTGTGTTCGTGTGTTATCTCCATAACCAATCATTTGTAGAATTGTTATTTTATGCATTTCTGTTAAATGAACCATTTTTCTGATATTAGGTATTATGCAGTTAACGAAATTCAAAAGACTATGACACTGACACTGACAACTACTGTCTTGCAAAGAGAAAGGCCAGGCATTTTACACAAAAGTAAACAAAACTTAAAAATAAACAAAACTGGCTCTTTTTGTTCCATATCAATAAAAAGGAACGCTAAAATGGTTTTTGCTTACATTCTTAATATGAAGACCTAAATGGTAAATAAGTATTGAGTGTGTTGTAGCGAATTTTTGTAATCAAATAAATAGTTCAGTAACCAGAGCCACTTTCATGAATAATAATAAATTCTAAATAAATAAAATAAAAATAAATTTGAAAACACTTAATATTGCCGAAATAGTTGAAGATAGGTATAGGACATTGAACATAAAATATGTTTAGAATCTCCTAAAGAATCCAAAAATTAAATAATATCCGGGGTGTTGCATTTGAAATAAGAAAGTTGGCATTGACCACTGTTACACTACACACCCTGTATAAAAAGTTTTTATTGGAGAAAATGAGCAACTAAAAATACCAATCGACGGGTCCAAGCGTTTTTCCGAACACGCCCCCATTTATTTATTATCGAATTTATTCCATTTGGCTGATACACACTGTATATATATATATATATATATATATATATATATATATATATATATATATATGTATATATTGTGTTTTCATTCCGGGTGTACATCCGTTCACTACTGTCGTTCTGAAAAGAACAGTTTTGCTGACGTTTCGCCAAAATCACATTTGGCATTTTCGAAGCTTTCTTTCTCGCGTCCGAATAGAGTCTCTATTCGGAACACATTGTATTTTTCCATCCGTGAAGGAGTAAAAACCAACACATATATATATATATATATATATATATATATATATATATATATATATATGTATATATATACTTTTAATATATTCTGTCAATTAGTTTTGGATATATAAGCGTTTAAACATTAAAGAAATTTTAGAAGAAATATTCAGAAATGCATTATAAATCAAGGAGGCTATATAGAAAACCAAAACTTAGTTCTTTAAGCTAATATTATTATTTACCTACTTTATATTATTGATTTTTTATGGTATTGTTTCTTTCCACTATTCTAACTTTTCGCCTAAGTGTTTTTCTTTCATTCAATTGTTTAACGATGTTTCTATTATGCTACGAGTCGGTGCGGTGTTGGTCTATCTGGAAACCGTCTATGATATTCGTTACGAGCTATCGACGCATTTTAACCATGTAAATAAAATAATTCTATCATGTCGAGTTTCTCTTCTTCCGAATAACCCATCGTCCAACGTATTAGATATTAAAAATGCTCGTAAATAATTACTGTCTGACCGGTAAAAGTCAAAAATGCGTTGTTCATTGCAATTGTCTTGACCATGGCTCACTATGTTTTAGCGCAAATTACCTTACCATTTCTTTAATATTTAAACGCTTATATATCCAAAACTAATTGACAGAATATATTAAAAGTATATATATTTGAAATTTGAAAAAAAAGATCTTCAAGAATATGACTTAATATACAGGGTGTTTCATAAAAAAAAATGACAACCTGTCAAAATTTGACATTTCCAATAATATTTTCGCACTTATGATATAATATTCTAAATCTTCATAAAAAACCCAACAACTTTTGTATTTACGACATTTCCGTATCTATTCAAATAAACTGTCTAGGTGGGTGGTAAAATATACGGGAAAACCCTGTACAAGTTTTAATAGGGTGGTATTTCCAACATCTGTTTGTGAATGTAAAAGGTTAAAATTTGGGTATTTATCTATGTCAGCGAATTTATGTGTGAAGTCTCTAAAAAATGGTTGGCGAAATGAAAGTTCTGTTTTTTAATCTATACGAGACGTTATGCTCTTTGAATGTGTCATCGAAATTTCTCCCTGTTTGCCCTATAGCTGCTATTGCATTCGTCGCATTGTAACCTGTAAAGTTTTTGTTACGGTCGAAAAGCAACATAAGTATTTTTATTTCTTTTTAAAATATTTGTAATTTTGTTAGATATTGGTCCAAAATATAATTGTTCTATATTTAATATGAAAATCTTTAAACTTAGGATATATTTGTTGAATAGTTAAAAGTTTACGTTTTTTCAATTTTTTTTAAGTTTTGCAATATCAAACATTTAATTTTTTTATACATGGAGCATAAAAAAACAAAAATGTTATTTTATCTAGGAGTAAATATGACTCATTTGGCAAGATACGAAAAAAAAGTCACTCTTGAAAAAAGCTTTCTTAAAAAATAAATAAGGTTGGCCTTATCAAAAATTTGATTATTTATACAGGAGGCATTAGAAATACAAAAACGATATTTTGTGTAAGAGTAAAACTATCGCCTCATTTCGCAAAATACGAAAAAAGTCACTACTGATGAAAGTTTCAAAAATGATAAGGTCTGCGTTATCAAAAATTTAATTTTTATACGGGGGGCATAAAAATACAAAAATATTATTTTGCGTAAAGATAAAAATGTCGTCTCATTTTGTAAGATACGAAAAAAAGTCACAAAATTTAATTTAATAATAACCAAAAATAGCAAAATGTTATTTTGTGTAAAAAGCATACCTCGTATATATTTTTCTCTCAAAAGTACAAATATTAAATATGTTTTGAATTAAACCCCAAGCAGAAATACAAGACTAAACATTAAGAATTAACACTAGTTTTGGTATTGTAAATTTATACAGGGTGTTTTAAAAAATCGGGTCACTGATTAATCATGATTCTGCTCACACCGCTTGACGTAAAAAGCTGCATTTTGGCAAAGATGTTGATAGTAGGATGCAGAGGTTCCATAAGAAGGGATTTGTCAAAACTCAAATTTCAAGGGGGTGAAACCGCCCCTTAAATATTACAATATTTTTTATTTTAAACTTGTGTATTTTATGCGATTAGTTTACATATTTTAAAATGTGTTAAACATTTATACAGGGTGTTTAAAAAATCAGGCCACTGATTAATCACGATTCTGCTCAAACCACTTGACGTAAAAAATTGAATTTTAGCATAATAGGTTGATCGTAGGTTAAGGAGGTATGATAAGAAGGGATTTTTCAAAAATCAAATTTCAAGGGGATGAAACCGCCCCTTAAATATTATAATATTTTTTATTTAAAAACTGTTAAATTTTCAAAAAAAAAAACGCTTTAACAGGTATATTTTATTTTATTTTTTTACATATTTTTTAAAAATTCATAGAGTGATCCAAAAATACGTCTTATTAATTCCGTTGGCCCGTCTGCCGTTGTGTCTGTCAGTTCGCGGCATACCTTAAAAACTACTTACCCGATTGACTTTCAATTTTGATCAAAAATCCAATATGGCGAAACAAAATGGCGGCCTAGTAAAATGTTAAAAAATTATTAACAAAAAACTGCTTATCCAACTCTCAAATTTTGCACAAACATCAAGTATTATTATGTTGGAACCAACTGGCAAACTTTGGAACGAATCCAAGATGGCGGAACAAAATGGCGGCATAATAAAATGTTTAAAAATTCAGCCTGAAAAAACTATTTGATAAGTAGATATCAAATTGTGTGCCATAAGTAATTGTGGCATAGGGAACAACTAGTAAAACTGTGTTACTAATTCAAAATGGCGGCCAAATAAAATGTTTGTAATCGTGAAAAAATCACCCTCTCAGCTTTTACATATCTTCAAGTTTTAGCGTCCCTAGATGCTAAAAAATATGTCTTTTTAATTCCGTTGGTTTGCGTGTCTGTCAGGTCGCGGCATAGCTTAAAAACTACATACTACTAGATTGACTTCACTATTCCTAGTAAAAAAAGAGATTTACCGATTTTTTTCCTGAAAACAAAAACATAACTATTCAAAATAGCCCTAGGTTTATTCAGCTACCTGGAAATGAAAATATAAATGTATTTTAGAAGCCTTTAGCTTGCTTAAAAAGCATTGAATCACATTAAATTTCTTTTATCATTTTGTACGTAAATTTGTTTTCTGCTATGTCGGACTCTAGGAGGAGAATAGCTCTGAAAAAAAAGTATCCCATATTCAATAATTAAAATGTCCTTGATACATTTAAAGTACCAAGAGTTAAAAATTCAGGTCTTTAGACGACAGGGCAGTTAATACTCAGGTAAATTTTAACATCACCCCTAAAAGTAATTTCTTTATATTATTTACAAAAGAACAATATAATATACCATAATTTTTACTGTAGATTTAATCATTTTTACATTATGACCATTTCACTAGCTGTTTGTTCTGCATATTGAAATAAACCCTTATTATATATATTATACCTGGGTCAATAAAACCCTGCCACATCTTCCATTCTTAAATCTTAATAATTTTAAGTTGAATTTTCAGATATTTTTAGTGTTAATTTAGTACCTATTTTTGTACCTGAACAAATAAATACATAACAGGGGTATATTTACTCTGACTTATTTTTAATGTCAATATTTTTGAATTATTTCACGAATATCCAATCAGATAGTTGGTTGATGAAAAAAATGTAGGTGCATAGAAAGATAAACAAATAGAATATAAAACTACAAATTACATCAGAATGAAAAAAAAACAGATTTACAAAATAGAAAAAAAATGTTAAGCTGAAATAAACGTAATGTTGAAAAAAACTTTCATGATCAAAAAACAGAGAGAAAATGTTAAATATGAATGTTGTAAGACTTCATCCATATTTTTATATATTAGAATATTTTAATATATAATTACATGGTGGTAGAAGAAACTGTGGGGAAGCCAGTTAAACTATTTTCTTTTAATGGAACACCATGAAACTAGTGAAAGTAAACGTCTTGTATGGTTTGATATATCTAAGTAAAAAATGATGTTTAAACAACAAGTATTTAACAAGTTTATTTTGTACAGGGTGTTCCAGCGAGGACTGAACAGGGACCTATTTTCGACCTTCCTTGTATTTTGGAAAAATTCAAAATAGCCAATCAATGTATTTTTTCTTGTAGAATCCAAAAATGTCATCGAAAAAATATTTGTACCAGAAACAAAAGAGTTACGCTATGCATCAGGTGTTTTTTAAATGGAATGTATCGTTTTTTATACGATTTTTGGAAAGAGTGATTTATTTTATGTCCGTTCTGATTAAAAGATTTGATTTTGCCATAGCTGTTTATATTACATTTTAATGTTTTACAAACTAAAATTTTAGCTTCACCTGTTTAAAATATACGATAGGTTGGTATAGGTGATCAAGGTAAAATGACGTTTGAATGCTTTGTCAATAAAAATTGACATTATTTTAATTATTGTCGAAGTCTTCACCTAAAAAATATATATTTGACTCTGATCGAAATGAAATACTCTTTAGACGAGAGACTACAGATTGTTATGCTATTTTACAAGTGCCAAGAAAATGCAAGAGAAGCAAGAAGAAGATTTATTGCAAATTTTCATAGAAATATATCCATCAATACAATTCTAAGGATAAAAAACCTATTTGAGGAAAATAAAACTTTACATGATAGAAAAAGAAATATACAAAGAAGAAGAAATCGAGACCAAGCCATTATACATTATTTTCAAGTTAATCCAACCAAATCTATTTCGGATGCAGTTCGTGAAGTTCAGTACGGTGGCGGTGTAAGGCGCAGAAGAGTTACCCGAGGGATTGTTCACAGGACTCTGAAAATTCATAAATTTAGGCCTTTTCGTATCCTTCCACTTCAGCACCTAACACTGGCACAAAAAGAACTTCGCTTCCAATTTGTTTCTCAAATGGTAATTCGGCAAGAAAACGAAGACCCTGATTTATTCAAAAATATTGTGTGGACCGACGAAGCTACTTTCACAACATCGGGAGTATTCAACAGACATAATAGTCACCACTGGGCCGTTGAAAATCCAAAAAAGTTCCAGACTATTAAATTTCAAGGGAGGAATTCTATTCATGTTTGGTGTGGGATAAAAACAATAAAATTTTGGGACCAATATTTTTTAACGGGACTTTAAATGGGCACAGATATTATGAGTTTTTAGAAAACGAAATTGAAAATTTTTTGGAAGACTTACCATTGGCAGAATATCAGAATTTAATTTGGCAACATGATGGGGCGCCTCCTCATGCCGTGCATGATGTGGTTCAATTTTTAAATCGGCGCCATAACGAATGGATAGGGCGAAATGGAACATATGCTTGGGCGCCCAATAGCCCCAACCTCTCAGGTTTGGATACATTTCTTTGGGGCCATTTGAAGAACGTCGTATACAGACAACGAAACGAAAATATTCAAGAGATCATGGGAAAAATTGTCGATGAAATAAACCGCCTTAACCAGGAAAATCATATTGTAACAGCAAGTTTAAAAAGGCTACAAAGGGGTTATCGATGCTGTTTCGAGAAAAACGGCGGTCACATTGAAAACTTATGTTATTAGTAGTTTTATTGTATTATTTAATAATTATTTTTTATTGAATTTCTTTTTCTATCATGTAAAGTTTTATTTTCCTCAAATAGGTTTTTTATCCTTAGAATTGTATTGATGGATATATTTCTATGAAAATTTGCAATAAATCTTCTTGCTTCTCTTGCATTTTCTTGGCACTTGTAAAATAGCATAACAATCTGTAGTCTCTCGTCCAAAGAATATTTCATTTCGATCAGAGTCAAATATATATTTTTTAGGTGAAGACTTCGACAATAATTAAAATAATGTCAATTTTTATTGACAAAGCATTCAAACGTCATTTTACCTTGATCACCTATACCAACCTATCGTATATTTTAAACAGGTGAAGCTAAAATTTTAGTTTGTAAAACATTAAAATGTAATATAAACAGCTATCGCAAAATCAAATCTTTTAATCAGAACGGACATAAAAAAAATCACTCTTTCCAAAAATCGTATAAAAAACGATACATTCCATTTAAAAAACACCTGATGCATAGCGTAACTCTTTTGTTTCTGGTTCAAATATTTTTTCGATGACATTTTTGGATTCTACAAGAAAAAATACATCGATTGGCTATTTTGAATTTTTCCAAAATACAAGGAAGGTCGAAAATAGGTCCCTTTTCGGTCCTCGCTGGAACACCTTGTACAATTTCAATTCTGTTGATATAGCAGTGATAAAATGGAGCCCAAATGATACTACCGTATTCCAGCAGACTCCTTACTGTTATAGAGGCACAAGATAGCTCTGGTGTCAGTAATATGTCTTGTATTACGTTTGATTAAACCAAGAAGTGGCAAAGCCTTCAGAACCATTTGTTCTATATAGAGATTGAACGAAAGGTTCTCATCAAAGAACACACCCAGATCTTTAATGTTTGATACTGCTTCGAGTAGGTGAGTGCTGATAGTATATCTTATCTCAATTAGGGTATTGCCATGGGAGAATCTAGCTCCCCTGCACTTGTCACTATTCAGCATCAAACAGTTATGATCGCACAATACTGCAAAATTCTTCAGATCTTCCTGCGGGCAAACCGAGTCTGTGTCAATAACACTATAAAACTTTATATTATCAGAGTACAGCAGATAAAACGAGTTGTGAAAACAGGAGACTACATCATTAACAAACAGTAAGAAGAGCACGAAACCCATATGAGATCCTTGAGGGATGCCAGATGCCACCACAATTTCGCCCGATTCCGAGCCACAAACCAACAATTCTTTGTTATCTACCACATGGTTTCCTGAGCAATAAATGATGATAGACACTATCGAAAGCCTTCGACAAGTCTGTGTAGATCACATCCACTTGTCTACCTGCCTCCAATGTGCTGTAAATGCATTAGCAATGTCAGTAGGCTTGTCAAGACAAATGCTTCCCAGTTTCATGGAGGTGGGATTCTGGTATCCTGCTTTAGGTTTTTAATGTACATCCAGAAATACTTGACACTGTCAGGTATCAGATGGTGTCTGTGTTAGAGTCACACAGGACAGTTCGATGTGAAACTTTCCTCTGCATGCTAGAAAAGTTGGCATAACCCTGTCCAAACCAGTATGTTTAAATCTCTTATGGAGTTTACTTTTTTGAGCTATTAATTTCTTAAGAGAAACACAAAACCATTTACGATATTTTTCACCTTGAATGAGTTTCTTAGGCCCAAACTTTTCAGTGCCTTCGAAAATTTTAGTGTGGAAAGCATCAGTAACGGAATCACTGCACTAAAATCTGATTTTGGGAACTGTAATACATTCACAGAAGTCGAACTCTTACTTGGTTTCGAGAAAGGTAAATCATTCCTTATTCTAGTGCTGGGTGATGAGGAACATCTGGCTTAAGCAGTGGATCATCACATTGCAAAAAAATTATGAATTATATTTATATCTTTATAAAATATTAGTACAGGTCTATTGGTAAACGAACACTTTCAACATTAAAGACAGTTACACAATCACCCTTAAGATTTATCATCAAATAGAGATGACCAAAGGCAGGTTTGAAGTGACTTTGAACACATAAAACAATTTGTCGAAGCTTGTAACAAATATTGAACTGAACTAGCCATTACTTGATGGAAATCCATTTTAACTCAATAAACAAAAAATGCTTGTTTAAAATTTCCACTTAATTTATTTTATAAAAATAAAAAACATGACAATTGTTTCGGCACCACTGTAGCTTCATCAGATGTTTGATCTTAAATTACAATGCAACACAAACAATATTATTTAAGTACATGAACCTATTTGTACAATTACGGTTATTATACATACAGGTGGAGTGTTCTCGAATTTTAGTTATTGCTTAATAAAGATTTTACAATGGGGAACTATTAGGACCCATTGATCATTTAATAATATGTTGTTATCTTTATGGTTGTTTATTTCCATACTTTCTAGTAAATTAAGTTTTTTATTTTTTTGTTCTACATGTAAAATTTGAAATTTTTTATTAAAAGTATGATTTTCCTGAATTAGATGTTTAGAATAATTGGAATTATCTTTATGATTTCTGTAACTTGATTTATGTTCATTAATTCTTTTTTTTAAATGTTCTTCCTTTTTGTCCTATATAGAATTTTGAACAAGTTCCACAATTTAACTTGTAAACCCCTGATTTGTCCTCTTTTTTGGTCTTTGTCTTACTGTTTTTACTATATCTACCAAGAGTGTTGTTAGTCTTAAAAGCAAACGTCGCGCCTTTCTTTTTAAAAAGCTTAGTAACGTTTGAAATTATTTTTCCTGTATGAGTGAATATCTGAAATTTGTTATTTTCTTTGAAGTTATTAGAAGGATAAACTAGCTTTAATGCTTTTTTATATTGTTTATCTTTTACTATTTTATTTATGAGATTTTCATTATAACCATTATTAATTGCTATTTGTTTTATTATATTTAATTCTTTCATTGCTTAGGGGTATGTTGATCAATCTATGGAAAAAACTATTATATGCTGATATTTTATGTGCAAAAGGATGATTGTATGTATTGTGTATTGTAATATCTGTATGAGATGGCTTATGAAAAATTCGAAAATCGTATTTATTGTTTTTGATAGTAATTGTTAACTCTAAGAAATTAATTGCTTTATTATTTTCTAATTCAACAGCAAAATTAATATTTTTGTGTAGGTTATTTATATAATCTAAAAAAGATTTTAATTGTCTTTCAGTACCTGTAAAACATGCTAATATATCATCAACATATCTATACCAATATATGAAATTTTTACTAAGGGAATATTCATGTACTTTCCTTTCTAAATTGTCCATAAATATCTCTGCTAAAATTGGACTTCCCATCGGCCGGTTGTAGAAAGCTCAATTAAAGTTTAGAATGTTTAAAGAAATGTCAAATTTGACAGAGAGTTCTTAGATTTCTGTAAGCAGCTTGTCAAATCCGAAAACTCCATCAACTATTCTAAACAACAATTAAGTTTTGTGCAACCGAGGGATAGTCTCATTAAATTCAAAGTAATTTTGATCCAAGCAGGTAGATAAAGCTTTTAAGATATCTTGTTTATAAATCTGACTAACATTATTTTTTGTAATAAGTTCTTCCACTAATATTAACATTATTATTATCAGATGGCGGTATACTTGGAAACAGATTTTGGACATCAAAGGATATTAATTTAGCGTTATTTAGAATAGTTATATTGATTTCACTTATTAATTGAAAGCTATTTTTAATACTCTATTTAGGTTTAAAATGTTTATTAACTTTTTGAAAAGAACTATTGCTGGGGCTGAAATATAAGAAACTACTGGTCTAATATGCATATCGTTTTTATGTAATTTAATGAAAGAATATAATTAAAAAATGTAATCAAAGATCTTAGCATATTTACCGAACAAGAAAAATATCAGATATCTTTAATGAATCCTCAAGCCCCTAAATTAACCAAGTTACAGAAATCATAAAGATAATTCCAATTATTCTAAAGATCTAATTCAGGAAAACTATACTTTTAATGAGAAATTTGAAATTTTACATGTAGAACAAAAAGTAAAAAACTTAATTTACTAGAAAGTATGGAAATAAACAACCTTAAAGATAACAACATATTATTAAATGATCAATTGGACCTAAATAGTTCCCCATTGTTAAATCTTTATTAAGCAATAACTAAAATTTGAGAACACTCCACCTGTATGTATAATAACCGTAATTGTAAAAATAGGTTCAGGTACTTACATAATATTGTTTGTGTTGCATTGTCATTTAAGATCAAACATCTGATGAAGCCACAGTGTTGGCGAAACAAATTGTCATGTTTTTATTTTTGTAAAATAAATTAAGTGGAAATTTTAAACAAGCGTTTTATTGTTTATTGACATAAACAAATGTTAAAAACTATAAAATGAGAAATGGATCTCCCTAATAAATTATCATAAAAGAATCAAAACATGTTTAAATCTAAAAAAAAAAAACCTGCAAAGTTTCCTATTTTCAGCCTTACATATCTATCTTACTGCACCTTTCTGTTAAACAAACCAACATTTCAGCAGACAATTACTAGCGAAATCCCAGAAACTAATGATATTTACTCAAATTAAATAAGTGCCTTCTATTTTTAATATTTCATTTTATTGGTTTGAATTATTTAAATTAAATTATCGTCTATAGGCAACTCTGTATTTTTTTGTGTATTAAAAAAAAATAAAAATGTGCTTAAGTAGCAATGACCAACTATTTAGCAATGAAAATCGTTAAAAATCAATTTAAGGTACAACATATGAACAAGATCTAACCATAACTAAAGAAAATATCTAATATAAAGTACTAATTAATTAAATTAATGTAGTCAAAATGGCATTTACTTTTTCTTTATTTATACAATTTATATGTTAAATCACTTAGACAAGTACAACAGATAACTGAGTAGATACGTAAACATCTCAATCTGAAATGATTGTTTTTAAACTGCTTAAGCAAGCAAACAATTAGGTAACCAGGTGCTAACCCAGCACCTACAAACCTATTTAATAAACATATGGAAAACCAACCAGCTCATTTAAAATTCTTTCTAAAAAATATAGATTCACTCTACAATAATTCACCAGAATCACAAATCGTCAGAATATCAAACAGCCATTAATATTACACGTAGAACTTGCTTGATGGTTTCTATACTGATATTCTGTCAGAAATCAGTAGCAAGATATCAATGTCTCAATTGAATAAATGCGCCTATTTCTTATTATTTCCAATGTTACAAAAATATTAAAAAATGTTTGGGAGTTCTTTAATTGTAAACATGATACCACTGCAAGTTGAATAACGTCATATTAATCAACATTACAAAGGAAGAAATCCTGCAATTTAGATCCCTAATATTATCAAGTTGTATTACAACTTTCAGAGAATAAGGGTGAAAATAGGTATATCCGGTTTTGAATATACATACATAAAAGACTAACCTCTTTTTAGTATCAAAAAACATGTTTCCAATTAGTCAGAATCAATAACAGCTCAAACCACACTAATCTTTACACATTTAAACAGTTCTTTTTAAATTATAGAGTACTATGTGGATAGGGGGAGGAGTATAGGCATATTTACACAAAGGCTTTTACTATGATGAATGTCTGTCTCCATTTTAAAAGAGCTTTAAGTGTACTAAATATTAACGAGTTACATTTCTCAACAAACTTATGTTGTGCAGAGTTCAAAATAATGTTTTAAAATAAATATATAGCTAGATTCTGTGTTACCTGTTAGACCCCAATGCAAAAAATTATGTAAAATATCACATCAAATTTTATTATGTAAAATATAAAAGCGGATGTTTCTACAGTTGGTACAACAAGATGCTAGTTTGTATATACTACTTATTACAATCCATTCACAATTTATATATTTTTGGTAAATTTCCTACCTTGCAAGAAGATTTCTTAAAATTCTTGGTACCTGTGTTAACTGGGCTGATGTTAAATTTTGTCTATCTACAGGGCACGTTGGTTGCCTGGATATCCACTGCGTAATACAAGACTTACAAAATACATGTTCACAATCCGGAGCCTAAAATGGAAATTACAAAACTGCCTTATAACCAATCAAATATCCCAAACTAGTCAATTTCTTATGGAAAAAATTAAATATTTAGACAAAATCATATTAGAACACAATACCTCTGGGTTTAGTGTTTTTTTTTTATTTTACAGATGTAAGTACTTATATGTTTATTTGTGTACTAATATATATTTTATAAAACACTGAATTTATGTTAGCTTTAGTGTTTTCTTTTAAATAACTGTGTTTATTTAGGCATAACAAAGAACTTCCATGCAAAACCGGAAAATTATCTTCCACTTCCAAAAAAACTTACTTGTATGGGGTCCTCCAAAACTCCTGAACAAATAGGGCATATAAGTTCTTCGTCTACATCCCCCTGAAACCTGTTCACTTCAAAACCCATGTCGCCTATAATCGAACTTCCATAACAAGTTTATTTTATTTATCTAAAATCGGATATTCACTTTGAAATATTCACCTTTTGAGAAAACTCCCTTGACAGATGTTGAGTTTTTTGTTTTGGTCTTGTTTGACACTGACAGTGATCGTGGGGGGAGAATTACATAAGTGAAAAAGCGTACGAACGTAGAGGTTGTCTTTGTTTGGTCGATAGGAAGTTAATAAGAACGGTAAAAGTGGAGTAGGGGAACTGTCTGATATGTCTTAGTTCAGAGCAGTGTTGCCAGATGAAATTTTAGGTTAGCAGTAGCTCGATGGCAAAAAAGCACTAGATTTGTTTCATAAAGCAGTAGATTTAAGCACTATATGTGTAAGACATAACACTTTTAAAAAGAACCTTTGCTTTTTTTTGTTTTCGGATGTTAAATGAAGAATATGTTAGAAAATTGATCATACTTTGTTGTTACTTTTTTAATTCTGCCTATAAATGGATACTCCTCTTAAAAAGAGGGTGGTACATATATATATATATATATATATATATATATATATATATATATATATATATATATATATATATATATAAAAGAGAATATATATATATATATATATATATATATATATATATATAAAGGGCAGGGTTGGTAGCCCTAACAATAATATTATTACAAGGTTTCATTTGTTAAAATAAACGGCGCAAACCCGGAACATATTATCTCTAAAACCTGGAACAAAATGCAAATCTCATAGTCGTTTAACGTAAAACCTATCTAACAAAAACTAAACTTAAAAAGGAAGTACATAACTGCGATACAAAAATGGGTGATGGTTTTTAAGTTGGAACTAAATTTAAACGTTTAAAACCTATATTTTGGAAAAGTATCAAACAAAACTCTGAAAAACACATAAAAAAAAAGTTTGATTTAAACGTTAGACGTAATTTATGTATATTGTGTTCCACCCGTGAAAGTCTAACTTCATGGTGTTTTCTTCTCACTATGTCTAACTCTAAATTTCAACCGTTGTAAGAGCGCGCCGTTTAGCGGCAGGGAATTTGTAATAAGGCAATGTGGGGAAATACCAAAGATGTGTCGAGTGTTTTAGAATGTGCTTTCTTTGTGATATCTAGAAACTGCAGAAAAGCAGACATTAGAACAGTGACATAAATATTGAATATCATTCTTCTGTCTGGAAATGTCGAGTTATAATTTTTAATTTCTTAAAAACTGTATATACTAGTAATTAAAAACATTTTTTTTTATATTTTTAATGTGGTTACAAATAATATTATTTATCTTTCAAATAGCAGTAGATTTTTAAACTAGGAGTGGGAGAAACCTTGTTTATATCTGTAAACTAGGGTAGAAAAACATAGAAAGCAGTAGATTTGCAGCTAAAACAGTAGATTTGTAGACACCGGCTTAGAAAAACGCGTTACGTATAGGTGGAACACAATGAAAGTTACGTTATCCGTTTGCGTCCATTTACGTCCTTTTACTACTTGATTTTTCTTTTTGTATTTTTCAGTGTTTTCTTAGATACTTTTTTGAAACATAGGTTATCAACGGTTAAATTTTAGTTCTAGTATTGAAATTAGCACCCCTTTTTGTATCATAGATTTGTAATTCCAGTCCATTATTTTTTGGGTTAGTTTTTACGTAAAACAAATACGGGAAGCTCCATTGTGTTCCTAGGGTAACCATATCTGACGGTCATAATTCGTTTTAAATAATTTAATTGGTTAGCAACGTCGTCGTCATTATTAATATAATTAAAAAGTAATTTAATTTTAGTTTTTGTATAGCAATTTTTTTGTTGCGGCTTTAACATGTCATTACATCGGGCTAACATATGTCAAAAACTGTGTATTATAAACAAGTAACACCCCAAAGTATATAAATTGGGAAAGTCAATTGTAATTTCTTAGTTAGATCTAGATCAAAAACTAGTGGAACGAAAATAAAAGACCTTTTTCGGCGGGTCAGTAGTATAAATTTATAAAATAGAAAATCTTAGGTGTTTTGCAGACGGTTTTGAGTTCGATAACATTTTAGTGCTCCCATTTGAAACTTGCAAGTTGTCTCTAAGCAGAGCCAAAAACATAAAATTGTAGTAATATGCTAGAGGATTTACCTATGTCTCGGTTTTTACTAATCGTCGTCACCTGAAAATAAAATCAAAAAGAAATAGAGTACTCACAGCAGTATTAAACAATGGCTGAGTGATGATTATAACCCCCTAGTCGCTACCTGAATGAGCTGGCAAATCGTCTCCTGAAGGACCGAAGACAATAACCGTAAAGAAGACAGAAAGTTACAACATAACTCCGAAAATATGTTTTTATTTGTTACCGTTTTCGCTTAACTGCTTTAAAGTATTCAAATAATTTTTAACTTGTTAAGAACATCGTTATTATATACACTTCACGCAACGCAATGAGTAAGATTCATAAGAAACCCTACAAAAAACAATATTACAACACAAAGTCACAAAAACGCTTCACTTTAGATATAAACCTAAAAGGTTTCCTCTGTAGTTGTAATAACAGAGAGAAAGACTGTGTGCGCGAAAACTGACAATATTTTAAACAAATACGCCGACATCTTATGGCCTCCCAAACCAGTCGAAACCACAGCGATTCCGGAAACCTCTATAGAAGACGACCTTCAAAAGGAATTAAAAGAGTTGCGGTCAGAAAAAAAGGAAATAAAGCGTTTCCAAGTAATAGACTCTGGAGCCAAAAACTTTTTATTCATTAGAACAACCAGAGGATCCAGTGAAGCTGGCTGAATGCATCTTACAGGAAATTTCTAAAACAAAAATTCAAGAAACCAAGTTTTTACTACGTCTAATACCAATTGAGACCACCTGCAAAGCATATATTAATGATATTGAGAAAGCTTTTGAACCATTATGTGAAAAGCATTTTTCTGCAGCTTCTAAGACGTTTTTATAGTGTTTAATCATCGGAATAATAATAGTGTTTCCAGAGATGAGGTGATAAAATCTATTGCGGACAGGGTTGCAAAGCATGGAGAATCTAATAATTTGGAGCACAAGGTAGACTTAAAAAATGCAGAAATGGCAATAGTAATTGAGGTAATCAGAGGTTTTGCTTTTTTGGGTGCGTTCCCAATTTTTTTAAGTATAAAAAATACAATTTATTAGCTTTTGTTCAGGATCAGGAAACAGAAGGTAACATTAACTTAAGTCAAGATAATTTAGAAGAGTCTGTTGTTGAAAGCTTGAATGATGAAAATAAAAATTAAAAATTAATTTGTTTTATTTCAATATTACATTATTGATACAATTAAAAATAAAATGTATTTTAGCAAACATACTACTTTCCTATGAATGTATCTACTATTTATTTTTTGAGTTGCTGGTCAAATAATCTAAGTTAACTTTGGCAATATGCAACACCATGTATAATAGGCAAATC
>JAUTXW010003924.1:0-65753 GCA_030620095.1 Kuschelorhynchus macadamiae
TAAGTAGTTGTTTGTTTTGTTGTGCTTTAGTGTGTTTTATTCTATTTGTAAGTTATTGTTTTAGGATTTGTGAGTATGATTATTTACTAAGGTTTTCTCTGTTGTTTGTTTATTGTAAAATGTAAAATTATAATTTACTGAGACCGAGACTTACAGTCTTTTTTTATGTTTGTTATGCAATAAAGATGGTGGAATTTGTGGAAAATGAGTGGTCAATTCTGAAATTGTAAACCTTCTGTTCTCACTAATTTTCTAATTCGTATGTTGCACCAAATTCTCAGTAATTAGCGATAGCCTCCCATATCGTTCTTCATCGTACACTTTTTTCCTACCTTGATTAAGCTGTCGTCACCACCTCCTTACCATACCTTCTCTTATGGCAATTTCGCCATAAACATCAAGCATTTGCAGAAAAATCTCCACTGGTCGAACATTTTTTGCATTTAAAAACTTAATCACCGACTGTATTTCACGACTGGACAGATTTTGCATAACTTTATTCATGTTGACAGCTCGTAATAAGGTCACTATCAACCACATTCGAGTCATTTGTTATCCAAGGCCTTTTAATTTAGTAATAGAAGCTTTTATGACCATATGTGCATCATTTACGCGCCAATTACTTAAAACATATCCAACAGAATTTCGTTTTTGGACAAGCTATATATTTATACGTCCGAAAATGAAGAATATACCATATGTTTCATAGATTGGTTATTGAAGAACTGAAAGATTTCTTAAGTCTCTAACAATTTCAGAGATATATTAGCTCTAAATAGTTCTGAATAGCATTTTTAATTACTTTTTCGGTTATTTATTTCGATACATTTCGGCATTTTCTTATTGATAGACAAGGTCGTATACATAAAATGACATAAATACGAGAACTATAATAATTTAAATAACACTACCGATAATTTTTAAAGCAGCCAACGTTTTAAAAATAAATCACAGCCTACTGCTACCAAAAACTTAATTAACTGGTAACACCGATGGCCGTTCAGGAAAATGATCATTATTTAGTTTAGACCTAATTGGGGTTAACATAAATGAAGAAGTTAAAGTTGTGGTAGACAGCAGAAAAAGTTGTAAACCAGTGTTATTAAACTCAGGAAAACGTTGTCACGCAATTTTATTATTATGATTTATATGTACTTCACTGTTAAAATATTATATGTATTTTTCTGAATTTTTACCACAAAGTTATTTATAATACATAAATATTTTATCCATAAATAGTAGATTATTATAAGATGATAAAGCACGTCATTTCGGATACCTACTCGTAGCGTCTAGCTACAATAGACCATATGATAATAGTAAATCATTTTTCACATCACTCCTAAAAGATTTCGTCTTTCACGATATACGATTATGGGATGGGTGAGTTTGAAAAGATTTATGAAACTTTATACTTCAAACCGAAACATCATTTACACATCAATTATGCTAAAACTCCCAAAAAATACAATAAAGCTGATAGATAAATGGAATCGATGAATAAATTATCGGTTTGTTTATTTGTTCTGGCATTATTAGCAATGATTTTGTAACCGAAATAATAGCCGCCGCGTACAATTCATTAGCCAAGCCAAACGAGAAAAATGTTTGTTGGTTTTGTGATTAACATAAATTATATACGTGGTATACGATTACCGTTGTAGTCATTTTCAGTTCCAGTTGTCGTGAAAATGAAAGAAACACAAAAGTTATTAACAAATATTTGTTTCTTCCCTTGTAATCTTGAAAAAAATCATCCTCCGAGATTTTGCATCTCTTTGCGTGTTAGGGCCGGCAGAGCTCAAAGACTTCAAATTTTGGTCAAAAATCAAGATGGTGAAAATTCACTATCATCCAATAGACTTGAAATTTTGAACAGAAAACAAATGCAAAACGGGGATAATTTGAAAAAAAAAGTGAGAATACTATATCGCGAAACAAAATTTTTTTTTTTATTTAGTTTTTTGGCCTTAGGATATTTCCCATTTAGCCACAAAAATCAAGTTAATGTTATTAAATATATACAATAACGATAAAAGAACCTAAACAACACTCAAACTTTTTAACATTCACACGAGGGATGTTTAACAGGTTTACACGCTTCTCGCCCTGGGGTCAGTTCAGGACGTTTTATTTTATGTACAGACACAAACAAAAGGTTCAATACAAAGGAGGCAATCATTCTATCTAAACCAATATCCTAACCTTAAATTCTAATTTTGCAGGCTTTTAGAAATTTAATAAATATTTTTTCAATACTTGTTTCGGATAAAATATGGCTCATAAGCGTATGATGATTCATCGGAATTAGACCTAATTTGCCTAGCTCCAAGCTTAAATACGATATTGCGGATTGATTGTGACCGCAATTAAAAAGTCTATGATTTAAATCATCCAGAGAATTATTATCACATGAACATAAAGGGCTATTGGATAAGTTTGCTTTAAAAGGGAATGTTTTTACAGCCCCATGGCCAACCATAAATCTAAAGTATGATATAAATACCTTTCTAGATATTTTCTCCCTATGAATGAGGGGACTTTTATTTACTTCGGGGTGAATTGAACTATAAAATGTTGGGCGATTACCAGCATAATTTCGATAATATTGTCTCCATTCTACTAGAGCGATTTTCTTGTTAGCACTGATAGCGTCTGTGTATGGTATGCTATAGAAAGGTGTTCCTAATAATGTAGCTTCTTTTGCTGCTAGGTCTACTTGTTCGTTACCTATTAACCCCGAATGGCCTTTTACCCATACAAACACGATGCTAACACTTTTTGACTGCAACTTAGACAATATATTTAATATTTATTTATTTATTTTTAGAACAGGCCTTTGCACAGAAAGTTGTAGCTTTCCAATTACGCAAAGGCACAGTAAATTTACATGCACTAATTTTAGTTTTACATGATCTACCTACTTGCTAAATTACCACTAACCAAAAAAGACTAAGTAGAAAGAAAAATAGAATATAAGAAAAAAAAATGAATTAAAAATGTAAATGTGTATAAATCACATTATGATGGTCCTTAGTTATGAGGTCTGAACAAAGAGTCATAATTTTAACATTATAAAAACTGACTATATGCTAATTTTTTTAGAGAAAAAAAGGATATCATAAATATGTCAATATTACAAAAATAGAGATTGTAAGATTTTAACATTTGTGATAGAGGGGAGTTCATAGCGTAATTTGTGTGAAATCTTTTATTATAAAACAAATAAGTCGATCTAGAATTAAACTGTGGAACACTAAAACTAACATTTTCAACCATAAATTGACAGTCTATGGTATTACGTAAAATTTTATGCAAAAGAATTGCATAGGCAACCAAACGTCTTTCGCTTAATTTTTGCAAGTTGTAATGCCTCAGACCTGCGCTATAATCTAGACACAGTAAGTCGCGATTAAATCTGAATTTTAAATGAAAAATAAATTTTTGTTGAATTCTTTCTATACGGGAGATATATTTGCCATATTGAGGGTTCCAAACAGTACATGCAAATTCCAAGTGACGTCAATTTGCTGTCAAGTGTGACCCCGAGATCTCTGATTGTAGTGACATGTTTAAGGTTAACTTCTTGAATAGTATATACATGCGCGATGTCAGAAGTTAGACGAGAAAATCTAATAAAATTACATTTAGAAACATTGAGAAATAACCGATTTTTGTTACAGTACTCATTTAGTCGATCTATGTCAGACTGAAGCTTCACAGTCATTAGGGGACGTGATAATTCTAGAGATCTTGAGATCATCGGCATATAGTGAAAATTTCGAGAATTGGAAGCATTCAGTTATGTCGTTTATAAAGATGGAAAACAATAATGGCCCTAAGTGGGAGCCCTGGGGCACACCGGAAGTTGTGTTAACATATAATGACGTGCAATTATTAATTCTGACATATTGGCTACGATCGGACACATATGACGTTATCCATTGTAGGAGACGGCCGCCTATACCGATATTACGTATTTTAATTAAGAGTGTTGGAATATGGAGTTTATCAAAGGCTTTAGAGAAATCGGTATAAACGGCGTCCACCCGCTGTCTATTGTCCATAGCCTCCAATAATTTTTGAATAAAAACAGTGAGATTTGTTACGATCGAGCGGCCCCGGAAAAAACCATGCTGATTCTGTATGATTGTTTGTTTAAGTTCAAAAAATAAAAAATCGGTGATTATAGCTTCAAGTATCTTGCCGGGCACTGACAGCATAGAGATTGGCCTGTAATTGCAGACATCGTTTTTATTTCCATTCTTAAATATGGGTGTAATCTGGCCCTTTTTCCATTCACTCGGAAAAACTCCTTCATTGATTGACTTTTGAAATAACAATAATAGAGGTGTAATAATTGAACTTTTACATTTAACAAAAAATATATGGGGTAGGCCATCCGGACCCCCACCTTTATTTGGAATATGGAGTTTATCAAAGGCTTTAGAGAAATCGGTATAAACGGCGTCCACCCGCTGTCTATTGTCCATAGCCTCCAATAATTTTTGAATAAAAACAGTGAGATTTGTTACGACCGAGCGGCCCCGGAAAAAACCATGCTGATTCTGTATGATTGTTTGTTTAAGTTCAAAAAATAAAAAATCGGTGATTATAGCTTCAAGTATCTTGCCGGGCACTGACAGCATAGAGATTGGCCTGTAATTGCAGACATCGTTTTTATTTCCATTCTTAAATATGGGTGTAATCTGGCCCTTTTTCCATTCACTCGGAAAAACTCCTTCATTGATTGACTTTTGAAATAACAATAATAGAGGTGTAATAATTGAACTTTTACATTTAACAAAAAATATATGGGGTAGGCCATCCGGACCCCCACCTTTATTTACGTCAAGATCGTCAATTTTTGTTATTATTTCTTTTTCAGTGATATTTTTAATATCTATACAACAATCTATCTATATTAGCTATATATGGATGTGTGCAATTGCTGTTGTTATGCAGTGATAAGAGCACTGATTGTGAGTCTGACAGTATAATAGCATTTGCTAAGGTGTTATCATTTTCTACAAATTCTAGGGCTTTTAATATTGCCAATGCTTCAGCAGTAAATACTGATGCAACAAGATTACTTCGAAATTTTTGAATTATATTACGTTCTGGAATTGAAAAGGCACATCCAACCCCATCATTGTTTTTTGAGCCATCTGTGTATATTTGGTAGAAATATTGATGTTTATTAAGAACCTGTTTTAATATATTTCAATTCAAAATAGCGTCTTAATAAACTGTTAGAAGAATAAGACCATCTTTTTATGGATTAAAATAATAAATGTCATAATTAATTTTTTACACACTACGAAAATAAAGTTTTAAAAAAATAAGAATAATAATAATACCTTACCAAGGCTATAAACATCCACACCGTTCCAATATTAACGTTCTCTTTTAGAATTACAGAATTAATTAAATTAATGATATTAGGCCTTAATTTTAATAATTAAAAATTAAGGCCTAGAAAATGTTATTCGAGAAATTCCAGATTTCTACAAAGATGTTGCAAAATTTCTTCTAATGTATTCTCCGAAAGGATTGTGGTAGTAGAGGGGGGACTAAGTGGTGATCAAGCCTTGACTGCCCGGTGAAGGGCGCGCGGAAAGGAAAGGGGAAACGTCTGCGTGGTGTTCAGACCAGCCGGGCCCTACAGAAGGTATGTGATGGCGGGAAGTGTGAATTTACCCCCAAACTATAGAAAGTAAAATTATTTTTACACTCTTCCCTTGTTGGACTTTTGTTCAGACCAGCCGGGCCCTACAGAAGGTATGTGATGGCGGGAAGTGTGAATTTACCCCCAAACTATGGAAAGTAAAATTATTTTTACACTCTTCCCTTGTTGGACTTTTTAACCACTAACATCGCCTGCAGACTTGAAAAGTCATGCACCCACCTAGGATTCGAACCCAAGCCCCCAGACCAACTCCGGTGTAAATCCAAAGCTTTACGCTCTCGGCCACCGGCTGTCTTACTCCGAGAGGATAACTTAAACCTAAAAACAAGTTTCTCAATTTTTGGAAATAACTTTTCTTTTTTCTGTTTTCTCCAAAAAAAATTGCAATTTTGCAAAAATTCCTTTTAAAAAATTATTCATATTTAGTTGGGACAATAATTTTTACTAATACATATCTATGAATTATTCTTTTAAAAATGTTTATTTTTTTAATTCAATCACTCATTGTTTGCAATGGCTGCATAAATTTAAAATATACTCATTTTTTGAATTTCTGTGTGCTCATTTCTCGTCTACCAACAGAATAAATATATTGTGCTCTCTAAAAGGTTTGATACCCTTTTCAAAAAGTTCGCCGTCCTTATAGACGAGTCAATGAAGGGGTAAAATCGTCAAAATTTCGTAATCCTCAAGAACACTTCCGATTTTGATGATTTTTTTTATTAACAATTCCGACCTATAAGATTTAGCCGGAACAGCTAATTAGCTGGTATGTTCCATTGGGGCTCGTTAGTAAAAATTCAATTTGCTCCTTTTTGTGAACTAATATATCTTTACTAAATAAACGTAACACTTGTCTAAAATTTCCACTTAATTTTTTTTGCAAAAAAATTAAACCCATGGCAATTGTTTCGCCAACACTATGGCTTCATTAGATTAGAATTAGATCTTAAATAAAAGTGTAACACAAATTATAGGTATTAAATACCTGAATCCTAGTTATACAGATAAAATGTTCAGAATTATCTGTTACAGCCTAATAAAGATTTAACAGTGGGGAACTATTTAGGTCCAATTGATTATTTAATAACGTGTTGTTATTTTTATGTTTGTTTATTTCCTTATTTTCTTGTGAAATAAGTTTTTACTATTTTGTTCTTCATGTAAAATTTCAAAGTTCTCATGGAAAGTATGGTTTTCCTGAATTAAATGTTTAGAGTACTTGGATTTATTTTTATGCTTTCTGTAACTCAATTTATGTACATTAATTCTTTTTTTTTAACGTTCTGCCTGTTTGTCCAATTATATATATATATACAGAGTGTTTCACAACTTATCCACGAAATTTTAACCACATATGCACTGTTACGAAAGAAGTTGATTTCTCAAAAAAAAATGTGATAAAAGTCGTACAGAAATCGAGATAATAAAATAATACAGTTTACCAGTTCACTTACTTATAAAAGCTGTTCAAAATTGTTTCCATTGGCTTCAATGCAAGCTTGGGCGCATCTAATCCAATTTCGGCGCACTAACTGCTATACACCTCCTTCCTGCTGTGCTTGAAGTCTCAAATTATCGGCAGCCACTGTAATTCGGTCACGCAGATCTTCAATATTCTGAAATGGAGTACGGTATACCTCGTTTTTCAAGTATCCCCATAAAAAGAAGTCCAGAGGATTTAGATCGGAAGACCGTGGAGGCCATGCAATTGGTCCACCCCTACCGATCCAGCGTATCTACTGTACGTCATTCAAAAAATTACGAACTTCTAAACGAAAATGCGGAGGTGCCCCATCGTGAAGAAACCACATCCTTGCTCGGACCGCCAATGGCACATCTTCAAGAAGGACCGGCAAATCATTCCGAAGACATTCCAAATACTGGTAACCATCCATCCGATCTGGCAATATGAACGGTCCAATTAGACGTTCATCGACAATACCTGCCCACATGTTTAAAGAAAAACGATGTTGGAAGTTTGTCTGGACTATTGCGTGAGGATTTTCAAAGGACCAAACGTGTGTATTGTGAAGATTGGTTATACCATTACGAGTAAAAATTGATTCATCGGTGGCGAAAATATCAGCTGTAAAACGGGCATTTCGAGCATTTTTTGCAACAGCCACTCACAAAATCTTAATCTGAGGGGTAATCTGTTGGTAGCAACGCCTGGATTGTCTGGACGTGATAAGGATACAGTTGGGCTTCATGTAATACGCGCCACGCTGTCGCATGTGAGACTTCTGGTACCTGTTGGGCTAACCTCCTTGTGCTTATTCCTGGATTTTCTTCCACAATATGCAAAATTTCTTCTTTGGCGTTTAAAACGCGTTGTGGGCGAACCCGACCCCCATCCACCCCACGTCTGGGGCGCAAATCTCCACTAGCACGTGCACGTAAAACAATTGAAGTAAATGTTTGTGGATGTGATATGTGCCTATTCGGAAATCGGTTTGCATACAAACGAGAAGCCGCTTGAGAATTTTGCCCTGCTTCTCCGTACGCTAAAACAATATCCACTAACTCCTCATTACTGTACACATGTGCCATTTTTAATAAATATCGAAAAACATAAACTCGCAATATACTTTTTTTAAATTCACAAAAATCTACCGTTGTTCATTCAGATCACTCACGATATAGATTAAACATTATTTACATGTTCTTATCAATATGAAAAAACAAAAAATTCCTGGTATTTTGTTTTCTTTAGTGGATTGGTACAACATTTGCTACAATAAATGATTAATAAGTGTTGTGATATCGTAACGATGAGCGCAAAATACAGATATTTATTTTTAATTTTGTTATTGACACTCAGAATTATAACTTAATTTCTGTAGGACTTTTATTACATTTTTTTAGAAATCAACTTCTTTCGTAAGAGTACATATGTGGTTAAAATTTCGGGATAAGTTGTGAAACACACTGTATATATATATATATATATATATATATATATATATATATATATATAGATTATTTTTCAGTTATTTTTATATTAGACAAACAGGCAGAACGTTTAAAAAAAATGAATGAGCATATATTTGGTTGCAGAAAGCATAAATATAATTCCAATTACTCTAGACATTTAGTTCAGGAAAACCATACTTTCGATGAGAAATTTTACATGCAGAACAAGAAAGTTAAAAACTTAATTTACTAGAAAGTATGCAAATAAACAAACATAAAAATAACCACACAATCGATCAATTCAATCTAAATAATACCCCACTGTTAAATCTTTATCAGGCTATAATCTTTATTAGGCGGTAACGGCTAGTTCTATTCAATATTTGATATATCTTTTCCAATTCTAATTTCGATACATATTGTAAACAATATTATTTTGGCAAAAATAAAAAAAATTGTGTCATTTTACTTAACTTTTTATAGACACATAGCAGTTATACAATGTATTTTAATCCTGTCGGAACTCATCAGTGCGCTGATGATGAGTCCCGTGTTATTTAGGGTTGCCAGATGGACAATCTGTAAAAGTAGGACAATTGCATAAAAAAAGCCGGACATTTCTTCACAAATGAATTTAAAGAAATATATGAAAAAATAAATACATTTTTGTGCTTTTAAATTGTGCGAAGGTTAGCCCAACCAGTATTAACCAAATAAAACAGAAAAATAAACACTGATTTATTAATAAAACAATAAAATTCAACGAAAATAACGCACTTATTTCTCTAAAAATAAAAAATAAAGATACATGTCACATTATAAATCATTATCCTACTTTACTAATTACGACTAGGTAAACGCAAACTAGGAACTTTTCTTGGTAGTAAGTACGATTTAAAAAATCAAAAATATTAATTCAGCAATAAAAAAAACATTATTATCCTACAAAAACATAACACAAACATACATTTATATTGTTAAATCTGTAGAACCTCCAGCTTCTGTTTTAGATTTCAAGCAATATTTCTCAGAAGAACCGATTTTATTTAAAAGACTCTGGTTTTCTAAAAAATATTGATAAAAATCTCTACACGTGTAATTTTTAAAATCGCACATGAGAGCAATTTCTTTAACTGAGTCAATTGAAAGTCGATTTCGGTCTTTTGTCCACTGAGCCGAAATCATTAAAACAATTCGTTCCGTAGTCGCATTATTTACAGGAATTGCAAAATAAAACTGGCAAATAATTAAAAGTTGTGAAGCAAGGTCTAAATGTTATGAAATTTTTGAAGAAGCGACACCATTTCTGATCCAGTGATAAATTTATAAATTCTTCATCATTTTGGAACAATTTTAAAAACTCTTTCAAACAAATAATTTTATTTATTAGTTTACTGTCGTCAATAAGAATTCCAAGTTTTTGAAGATATTCCAAAGTAGGTACTACACCATCAAATTTAATATCAGAATCATTAAAAAACATCCATTTAAAGGGTTCAAATTCAGTTAAAGGTTCTACCCATTTTTCCAAGTACGAAATACATTTTTTATAAAAGTTTTCGACTTGAGACTTAAAATTTTCTACTTCTTGTTGGTACCCGTTTTCTATTAAAGTATTAAAGGACATTCTTATTTTTAGAGGCACAAAACGTTGGTTATACCTTTCTTTTAAGAACTTTAAAACTTTTAATAAAATTTCAATTATTGAAATATTCTCCTTTTCAATAGATGCTACATTAGTACGAAATATGTGCATTGTTGAGTGTAAAAACCATAAATACAGTTCAGACATTTCGTCTTCGAAAAATGTTTTTAAAATAACAGGACAATTATCTAAAGAAAAAAGTAACATTTAGGGGCTGGGTACATTTTCAGAAGTCTTTCAAGTGCAGGAAACATAGAAAGCCATCTTGTTTTGCTGTGGTAAAGCAATTGTTGGAATGATATATTCACAAACTCGCAAAACTCTTTTAATTTTTCTGTACGCACCGTGTATATTGAAAAATAATTAAACATTTTAAAGATGATGCAGTCAATATCCACTTGAAATGAGTCAGCTCCATAATGCAAACATTTATGCAATATGTGTGAGGAACATCCAACTCCCACCATCAATTCATTTAAATTTTGTTTGTGTTTTGTAAATACGTTATTTCCAGCCTTTCTTGAAAGATCACCAAAATTGACATTTGCATTGTCTCCTGCCAAAGCAATACATTTCGATGATAGATTTTGTTTTTCCAGGGTTGACATAATATAATCAGCTATTGCCTCTGAAGTTTCACTGGTAAGAGCTTTTTGGAGTTTTTAGAAATCATTTTTTAGATATTAAAATCGGAATTATTTTACGATTTTTTCAAATTGTTGGAAAAAGCCGGATGGATAAAAAAGCCAAACGGACGTGAGCAAATTGTCAAAAAAGGAGGACATGTTCGGCTAAAGCCGGACGTCTGGCAACCCTAGTGTTATTACACAGCATTGAATGAGACTAAGTTTGTCTATTACCTTCTCCCTTTGGCCTAGATATTATATTGAGCTGAAGGAATGTAATATGCAATGTTTAATAAATTATTATTAGTGACACGTAATATATTAGCAAATACAGCATAGTTACAATACTTTATTCTGTTCCAGCTTGCAACTGCGATCCGAGTGGTTCGAAGTATTCCTCATGTGATCCCATAACCGGCAACTGCATCTGCAAGCCTCACTACGAAGGCAGGACCTGCGACTTTTGCAAAGTAAGAATTTCATTTTTGAAAGTGTAGGAGTTATTCTAAAAAAGGTCATACAAGTATTTAAGTTAAATATTAAATAATATGGCCAAACTTAAAGGCTTCTAATAGTGTCATTATTATCAATTTGTAGATGTAAAATTGTACACTTTCGGTATTTTTTCTACTTTCTTTTATGCATCTGCAGGCATAAGTTGTTGAAAGTATTTGTACTAAGTAATGGAATGCTAACCAGTTTAATTCTTTATGCAATAAAAATTTATTTTTTAGTCCGGTTATTGGAAAACTTTGAAAAAGGATTGCATTAAATGCCATTGCAACGAGTTTGGTTCTACTGACAGCGTTTGCCACCAAGAAACCGGACAATGCAACTGTAAGCCGGGAGTCACCGGACAAAACTGCGATCATTGCCTTCCGAATTATTATGGCACTGTGGACACTGACTGTATAGGTAAGAACTTAGTTTCACGTTTTTTGCCACTTCAAAAATTTTTCTTCAACTTTTAGATAAAATGAAGAAGATATAAAATTTCAATATTTACACGCCCACTTCGTACTACTGCTCAGTAGCATATGTTTATTTATTTAAATCAATTGACGACGTTTTGATGTACTCCGTGCCATCTTCAGGCCCGAAACAAGCTTTTATACATAATAAAAATAATTAGTTTAAGAAAGTGCAGACAAAATACATAAAATGTATACAAATAAAAAACTTCTACCAACAGGTTGTTACTACTTAAAACTAAAGTCGATTATTCTAAATATTAAAAAAATATAATTTTATTTAGTTAAATGATTTCTCGAATACTTTCTTACACGAAAATGTTGTTAATCGAATGTCGTGAATCAGGGTATTTCTTGAGTACTTGACAATAAGTACAGGAAAGATTAAGAGTTAAAAATATATTTTTCCTTCCGACACTAACTTAATATTTTAATTAAAAAATATCTTCAGAATATTCAGCCAATATCATTATTAAATTACCATTTCTTATTAAAAATTTTGCATTTGGAATTCAATGGCAATGCCATATTTACACCACTAAAGCGCCTTAGTTTAGCTTTATGTTAGAGCTAATGTACACAGGGTAATTTTTAATAAATTTTGAAATCATTTAAAGATATGTTCCTCAAGATATAAATGTTATCTCTATATTTAAAACACTATGCCAGACTTTTCAGCAAGTTCTTGAGAAAGTTGTACTGCTCCAACTTATATGATTTTTTTTTGATATGATCGTCTGGTTACTGACATCTTTTATCACTATTTTTTGTATTGATTTATTGCGCTTTTTTTTCTATAAAACCAATATGTCTTGCTTCAATAACATTTCTGGACAATGTGGTGAAGGCGAATGCTCCCATATTCTTATAATTCCCTTGGAAACTCATCGCGCCATCTACCGGAAACAAGAACAAGATCTTCCGGGCCAGCTAGTTTAAATGGTTTTCCTAAACATATTTACATCTAAGAAACAGGGTGTTATATTCTGGTTAAAAAATTACCTTTTTGCCAATACCCCTAAATTGTCTCAATACTTTTTAATAATGCTTGATAAATCCAAAGACAGATTATACTTTAAATAAACGATCCATCCAATGTAAAATGAAAATGGATCTCAACTTTGTATTGTATCCCGTATAGTTGGGATCCATCGACAGTCTGTTTATATATACAGGGTGTCCCATTTTCGTAGGTTTTACGGGGTTTCCAGCTTATGAGTAGAGATAGAGAGATGCGGTTTTCGCGACACCGTGTTACTTTTCGATGAAACTAAAGAGGCCGCAAACGTGCTACAGGGTGATTTTGAAAATTTGTCATTTTCGGACACCCCTTGTAACTCAGCTATCGTAAAATATATTTAAAATGTTTCAACTGGTATTTATAGATTTTTTCACGTAGAATTCAGTGGCGTACTCAGATTTTTGCTGAGAGTCATAGTTTTTGACATATTGGCATAACCTACCATAACCATCAGAAAAAATTAGGAAGTAGGTAAAAGGTAATAATTATAATTTCATTAAAACTACAAATATTGTTCAAATTGTAGACCATTATGTGTCCTACAAGTGTGACAAACTTTAAAAATTCTTTTTAATGCATTTTCTATTGTAAATGACTGTCTTTGTAACTCTGCAAAAGCGTTTTCGGTGGCCATTCTTAGTTATTCTAAGTTTTCGTATCGCCTTACATAAACCTTGTTTTCTAAATAACCCCACAAAAAGAAATCTAAAACTGAGAGGTCAGGGGATCGTGGTGGCCATCGAACAGGTCCGTGTGTTCCTATCCATCTTCCAGGAAAATGGTCGTTAAGCCAGTTTTGACTTATTCTGGCATTGTGGGCTGGAGCTCCGTCTTGCTGGAAATAAATCCTGTTTAGTTGAGCCAAGGGAACATCATCCAAAATTCCTAATGCGTCTTCTAGGATTCGCACGTAACCAATCGAATTCAGATTTCCTTCATATATTTGGTAAACTATTTTTCGGTTGAAAATAAAACAGGAGACATTGAATCCAAATCTGCCCTGACGCTCCCTAGGAAAAATAACATGGTTGTTTTCTTGACTCCAAAATCGCGTGTTGTGTCTATTTAAAATCCCTGAACTAGTAAAATGTGCCTCGTCTGACCAAATAATCTTTTTTTCAAAATCGATATCTTCTGCCTTCATATTTATAAACCAATTGCAGAACTCCAATCTGCGCTCTGCATCACCAGGATGCAGATGATGCACAAGTTTGTATTTATAGGGTTTGAATTTGTGCTTTTTCAAAATTTTCTGCACTTTGGTTTTCGGTACACCCGCCTCTTCGTCTATTTTCCTGCAAGATGTTTCAGGAGCTGTCTGAACGAGGGCTAAAACGTTGACCTCAGATTCTTCGTTGTCTTTATTGTCAGTTCGCGATCGAGGCTTGTTAAAAGATCCATATTGGCAAAGATTATTTTTAATTTTTTGAAAAATTCTTTTTTCTGGTTGTCTTCTCTCGGGATATCTAAGATAAAATAAAGCGAACCAATAAAGTCAAAATGCAGGAAGATAAAAAAGAACTAACCTGTTCAGATAAAGCTCTGCCGCCTGATCTGCATCTTCATTAGACAATATAAAACACGCGTTCATATCATATTTCTCAAAATATTCAAATTTTTGATTCTGAGCCATATTAAAAACAATAATTATAATAGACGTCAAGAAAAATTTAAACGCAATAATGCCAAAAATGACAAGTAATGGCTGCCTGATCATATTTTTGTTGGCGTTGCCATGGCTACCACAGCCACCTTCTCTTATTTCAATTGATCTGCTATGCCATAAATCCGTTTAAAGAAAAATGCATTTTTTCATGTTATTTATGAAAATAAATATGACTTATGGTATGTTTTTGAAAAGCTCTCAACACGAAGAATAAGATGAAAAAATAATATATAGGGTCTCCCATTTAAAAAATAGTAGGTTATGCCAATATGTCAAAAACTATGACTCTCAGCAAAAATCTGAGTATGCCACTGAATTCTACGTGAAAAAATCTATAAATACCAGTTGAAACATTTTAAATATATTTTACGATAGCTGAGTTACAGGGGGTGTCCGAAAATGACAAATTTTCAAAATCACCCTGTAGCACGGAACTAAAATGGTTAGGGCAAATCTGTTTGCGGCCTCTTTAGTTTCATCGAAAAGTAGCACGGTGTCGCGAAAACCGCATCTCTCTATCTCTACTCATAAGCTGGAAACCCCGTAAAACCTACGAAAATGGGACACCCTGTACAGTGCGATAAATTAGTCATATGAACCAAAAAACAAACTGTAGGGTTACTACAAAAGGCTATAAATTTTACAAGATATCACCATAAGTTGTATTTTTTTAATAGGGCACCTTGTATATTATGTGTCCCTCAAACGGGTCTCTTCTTTCAGATTATAAATATATCTGATTTGATATTTTTATCTTCAAAAACACCTTAGAAATTTAAGAAGAACTCTGCCAATGTGTTAAAGAGAGACGGAAAACGCTCTATTACCTAAAGTCTGACGATCGAGTCGAAATATTCAATCCAAAGAACACACAAAGCGATGTGTTTCTATGCATTTTCCCGTCCAGTCCCTTCAGACGTTACACTCCAAGATCCGTGCGTCGGACTTTATCACCTATAGCAGGGTTTTTCTCAGATTTTTCGACTATCTTTGAAGTTAAAATTATCAAACTAGATATATTAATAACATGCAAAAAGAGATCCATTTGAGGGATATATAATACAGAGAGTGTCCTGTTTAAGAAATACAACTTTCGGTTTTATCTGGTAAAATCTGATAGTCTTTTGTTATTTTTTTAATTATTAGAAGAAAACTTCTTAAGCAATTTGTTTTTTGATTTATATAGCTCACTTTGAAGCTAAAGAAGATATGGCAGGTTAAAATGTTATCAATATAAATTAAGCGCAATGTAAGGGCTTTTACTTATAATTTAGAAGGCTTTTAAAGGTATTATTTGAAAGAATACAAAAAAAGGTTTATACAAAAATTATTAGACTTTTTACGAAGATTTTAGGCATGACATTTAAAAAACATCTGAAAAATACATTTTATTTAAAACATAAAATCCTCGTTTTCCTCTTTTCAAAAATATATAGTTTGTTTATATTTGGATAAGAGGTTTCTGTAATAATTCGACTCATCATCTTTGAGGGAAGTTTAAGAGGAGATCGCTGTAAGTTTTCTAAGGCATGAAGTAGAGGAGTTTTGGGAGAATATTCCAATTCGCCAGTATAGAGATCTTATTTGGCATCAAGATGGCGGGCCTCCCCATAACATTCAAACGGTGACTCATTTTCTTAATAACCAATATAATTTGTGGATAGGGATAAACGGACCCATTCACTGGCCAGCATACAGCCCTAATCTTACCCCACTTGGTAATTTCTTGGGGGGTATTTCAAGGACATAGTTTACTTAAATAGGACTCATAATTTGGCAGAATTACGGCAGAAAACTGAATAAGAAATTTTAGTTTAAAACGAGGAGATTTTATATGTGAAATAAAATATAGGATATTCTATTTCAAAAAATATAGATTTTTCCGATTTTTCTATTTTCCGATCGTAAGTTGTTTTTTTAAATGTCACAAACCGTTTTTCATTCAAATAATATCTTTAAAAGCGAGCCAAATTATAAGTAAAAACCCTGTGTCATCAGTTAAACGCCTTCTAATATCCTTTTCTTTTTTCATCAAAACAAAATGGATTGATTACTTTTCTACACTGATCGACATTAGTTGATTATAATATGATTTTTTTTAATATGTGACAATTTTTTTCTATTTTTTGAGCAAACTATAGCAAACATTTTAGAGATTAAGTATAAAACTGATTTACTACACGTTATTGGCACAGAATTCTATAAAATACCTGAAACACGCTTGGCAATGAATCCTTTCTTTTAATAAAAAAATGCAATATAGATGAAATATCTATACTCATATAAGTTGTGTTATTGTGCACTTTCCACTCTGAAATAAACTCTTCATACCTAAGGAAGTTCCTTCCATTTACAGATTTTTTCCTACAAAGTTTTCAAATATAAATAGTGTTAAATCATCCTAAGTTTGGGAAGGTGTTTTATGTTCTATGCCGTTCTAAAACACACATAGAAAATCTAATATTGTAATTAGTGGACCTTTCGACCTCTATTAGGTCATCTTCAGGACTCTAAAAGTTAAGAACTGGTGTTATATATTGTATTTTAATGGAGCAATGTTCTTTAGAAAATACAGATAAATAAATTGTTTTGCAAATATACGTATATACGCTAAAAACCTATAGCATATTTTACTGCATTTAAAACTGACGGTACATAATAAAACAGATTATCCATACGCACATTTAAAATACAATAAGACTTAAATAAGGATACAATAAAAGCAAATTAAAATATATGTTGACTAGCAGGCATTAGCAAACTACTAGTCATCATTGATTTTAATCTAATAATTTATTTAAGTCTTATTATATTTTAATAGTATTGTGCCATGTACAGAGTGTCCCATTTTCGTAGGTTTTACGGGGTTTCCAGCTTATGAGTAGAGATAGAGAGATGCGGTTTTCGCGACACCGTGCTACTTTTCGATGAAACTAAAGAGGCCGCAAACAGATTTGCCCTAACCATTTTAGTTTCCGTGCTACAGGGTGATTTTCAAAATTTGTCATTTTCGGACACCCCCTGTAACTCAGCTATCGTAAAATATATTTAAAATGTTTTAACTGGTATTTATAGATTTTTTCACGTAGAATTCAGTGGCATACTCAGATTTTTGCTGAGAGTCATAGTTTTTGTCATATTGGCATAACCTACTATTTTTTAAATGGGACACCCTATATATTATTTTTTCATCTTATTCTTCGTGTCGAGAGCTTTTCAAAAACATACCATAAGTCATATTTATTTTCATAAATAACATGAAAAAATGCATTTTTCTTTAAACGGATTTATGGCATAGCAGATCAATCGAAATAAGAGAAGGTGGCTGTGGTAGCCATGGCAACGCCAACAAAAATATGATCAGGCAGCCATTACTGCTGTCATTTTTGGCATTATTGCGTTTAAATTTTTCTTGACGTCTATTATAATTATTGTTTTTAATATGGCTCAGAATCAAAACAGAAACTTTATTGGTTCGCTTTATTTTATCTTAGATATCCCGAGAGAAGACAACCAGAAAAAAGAATTTTTCAAAAAATTAAAAATAATCTTTGCCAATATGGATCTTTTAACAAGCCTCGATCGCGAACTGACAATAAAGACAACGAAGAATCTGAGGTCAACGTTTTAGCCCTCGTTCAGACAGCTCCTGAAACATCTTGCAGGAAAATAGACGAAGAGGCGGGTGTACCGAAAACCAAAGTGCAGAAAATTTTGAAAAAGCACAAATTCAAACCCTATAAATACAAACTTGTGCATCATCTGCATCCTGGTGATGCAGAGCGCAGATTGGAGTTCTGCAACTGGTTTATAAATATGAAGGCAGAAGATATCGATTTTGAAAAAAAGATTATTTGGTCAGACGAGGCACATTTTACTAGTTCAGGGATTTTAAATAGACACAACACGCGATTTTGGAGTCAAGAAAACAACCATGTTATTTTTCCTAGGGAGCGTCAGGGCAGATTTGGATTCAATGTCTCCTGTTTTATTTTCAACCGAAAAATAGTTTACCAAATATATGAAGGAAATCTGAATTCGATTGGTTACGTGCGAATCCTAGAAGACGCATTAGGAATTTTGGATGATGTTCCCTTGGCTCAACTAAATAGGATTTATTTCCAGCAAGACGGAGCTCCAGCCCACAATGCCAGAATAAGTCAAAACTGGCTTAACGACCATTTTCCTGGAAGATGGATAGGAACACACGGACCTGTTCGATGGCCACCATATCCCCTGACCTCTCAGTTTTAGATTTCTTTTTGTGGGGTTATTTAGAAAACAAGGTTTATGTAAGGCGATACGAAAACTTAGAACAACTAAGAATGGCCACCGAAAACGCTATTGCAGAGTTACAAAGACAGTCATTTACAATAGAAAATGCATTAAAAAGAATTTTTAAAGTTTGTCACACTTGTAGGACACATAATGGTCTACAATTTGAACAATATTTGTAGTTTTAATGAAATTATAATTATTACCTTTTACCTACTTCCTAATTTTTTCTGATGCTGTTACTTTGTTATTTCGTTAATAAATATTTGTTTTTCCATGGCTCCACAGCCACCTTCTCTTATTTCGATTGATCTGCTATGCGATAAATCCGTTTAAAGAAAAATGCATTTTTTCATGTTATTTATGAAAATAAATATGACTTATGGTATGTTTTTGAAAAGCTCTCGACACGAAGAATAAGATGAAAAAATAATATAGGGTGTCCCATTTAAAAAATAGTAGGTTATGCCAATATGTCAAAAACTATGACTCTCAGCAAAAATCTGAGTACGCCACTGAATTCTACGTGAAAAAATCTATAAATACCAGTTGAAACATTTTAAATATATTTTACGATAGCTGAGTTACAGGGGGTGTCCTAAAATGACAAATTTTCAAAATCACCCTGTAGCACGGAAACTAAAATGGTTAGGGCAAATCTGTTTGCGGCCTCTTTAGTTTCATCGAAAAGTTACGGTGTCGCGAAAACCGCATCTCTCTATCTCTACTCATAAGCTGGAAACCCCGTAAAACCTACGAAAATGGGACACCCTGTACATTATGTGTTTTAATATGTACCGTCAATTTTAAATGTAGGAAGATACGCTATAGCTTTTTAGCATATATACGTATAATTGTAAAATAATTTATTTATTTCTATTTTCTAATATATATTTTCTGAAAATATATTACACCAATTCTTAACTTTTAGAACCCTGTGGATGACCTCACAGAGGTTGAAACGTCGACTAATTACAATATTTGATTTTCTATGTACGTTTTATTGACCATCATCCAACCTAAAACACCTCCCCAAAATTACTATTGAAGTCACTAAAAATAATTCAGATCAACCAAATTATATCTACCGACCTTATGGTCAGAATGAAAAGACTCGCGCAACAGTAAGGGATTGTCAATTGATTGTAAACGGATTTTTTTTGCGATTTTATGGACGTTATTTTCTGCGATCGCAAAGATCTAACGATCTTGTTGCGTCAAATCGGACCATTATTTATGAGCAATAAAGAACGGTGTATAGGAAGTGACCAACGAGTTGTCTATATAGACCATGTCAAAATGTTATGGTAGGTTTTTATCATATTTCTCGTGTCTCAATCTATATCAAACCTGGTATATTTGTAATCATCAAGAAGATATATATATACAGGGTCTCCCATTAAAAAAATTGAACACAACTTTTGTGTATATGGTATGCCTTTTCCCATTTGAATCATCTGGCTGCAAAACTTTCTAAATGTAAATTGCGCAGTTTCAAGAGATATGTGAACAACTTCCGCTATTGGTGTACGAAACCAGATTCTCGGCTGTATAGATATCGTCTCAGTTTCGTTAATATATTATAAAACCCAATTTCGTTTCCACAGCGACGATCTCCAATGTCGAGACAAATGTATGCACAAATATATTATGAATAAATTTTGATTTAAATATGTTGGTGATAATTTAGTAATGTGGCTACATGGAGAGAGAAGCAAATTTTACTATATTTTTAGACCATCTAAACCAATAACATTCTAATACAAAAATCTAGTCAGATAGTGCCATTAGCTTCCTTGATGTCTTAGAACAAAAGAAAGAGAACAGCACTGGAAAACCATAACACACACTCTTCGCGAACGAAGTAAATTCTGGTCTGTCATTTCTTCTAGAAGAGTCTCTGCACGTTTTTCCTTCAAAATGTATGGGGGCAACCAGAACTTCGATGACCCAGAGCAAATAGCAAATGCTTTGCGCAGTTTTTTAGCAGTTTATTCCTACCCATGGGTATTCGAATCGCTTCCCAACCTGTCGGTTAGATCAAATTCCACATCCACAATTAACAATTTTAATGAAGAGCAAAATCTACTAAGGGTCCTAACAAGATTTTCGTGTTTCTTATTAGAGATTGTGCCGAATTCTTCGCCCCGCCTCCTACGATATTCTTCAATAAGTGTCTAAACCTATGCTTTATTCTTGGCATATAGAAAAAATCCAAAGTATGCCCAAATCTTTAAGAAAGGTGAGAAACAAGATATTTCTAGCTTTAGTCCGATTTCCATTATATTTAACTTCGATCGTTTAGATCATACTGTCTTATTGCATAAATTATAATGCTATGGCTCTTCCGATAAACTAGTCCTATTCTTTAAGGCATTTCTGACCAAATCGTACACAATATGTAACTTACGGTGAGTTTACCTCTGAGGCCTACTCGGCCTCCTTGGGGGTGCCCCAGAGGTAGATTTTGATACATTACTTTTCACATTTTTGATCTATGATATTGTGGATAATTTCACATTGCCTTGCTTAATGTACGCCGACGATCTAAAGATTTTCTCTACAATTTCTCGGTAAACGATTCCATCAAACTTCAGCATAACATACATAGTTCGTGTGATTGGTGTTTCAGAAATCGACTTGACCTAAACGCTTCAAAATGCAAGGTAATAAATAATAAAAGGCCGCATCATTGAATTTAATTACGATATTAGTCATGTAATTCTGCAAGATCGATAGAATTTAAGGACTTAAGTGTTATTTACAATAGAGAACTCTCCCAAATCATATCATGACCATAATTTCTGAGTCATATAAACTCCTTGGCTTTATAATACGAATATCCAGAGATTTTCAAAATACCGACACCCTCAAATTATTATTTTATACTTTCCTTAGAACTAAGCTAGAATACGGTTCAATAGTATGGTCTCCATATTATAAAACCCATCAACAGCTTGGAATTTGTTCAGCGGAAGTTCACAAAGATGCTATAGTTTAGAACTGATGGGATTTACCCTTATAGAGGATTTCCTAGGGATCAACTTTTGCGTAGATTTCTTATTTTTATCGTAGGGGTCAAACGTAACTATCTGTCTCAGTTTTTTCTTTCTAAACTGGTAAATCATAAAATCAGCCGCTATTACCTTCTATCTAAATTAAAGTTTAGAATTCCTTCCTCTCACACTCGAATCAGGGACACTTTTTATCTACCCCCTACTTGTACCAATGTCTATAAGTATTCCCCTATAATCAAATCCTGTAGCGTTTATAACGAGCACGCTGAAACTTATGATATCTTTGACTTACCGTAGCAGCATTCAAAAGACAGTTTTCTTGTAAGGCAGATGTTTGTTTTCTTTTCTGAGAACTTACATTCGTATTTTTCTGTACATTCCTGTACTGTAATTAGGTTAAGTAACTCTTAGTTATGTTGCCTGTTATATAGTGTACATTCTAATTTTGACCATCAACCAGTTTAGAAACCATCGGTTATCAGTTCCACTTCCGAAGAAAACATAATCCCAGATCTCATACAGTGTTGGATAGTCAACCAACAAGCGCAATTTTACCTTTTTTACAAGGTACTAGAGATGAGATTACTGAAATTCTGTGGAGGTCTAACAATCTTTAAATCGCATAAAAAGATTGGACAATGCTTAAGATCACAAAAGGATGAAATCCCTTGTGATCAGAAAGAGTTTAAAAATTAATTCTTTTTACGTTAAAATGTATATACATTGAAACTGAATGGTCTATGTCTACTTGACTTAATGTACATGAAAGATATAAGTATAAGTAAAAACAAATTGCCCCATCTTCTGTTAAGTCCTAACACTGGAACCTGTAGTGGAAGATAGATCAAAATACACGAGAACAATATACAGGAGGAGGCTCCCAATAAGTTCATAGTAATCCCATATGAACTCAGATATAGGAGAGATCTAGAAAAGTATACAAAACGGAGAACAGTTTGAAAAATCTCCTTGGAAACCCTAAACACAAAGTCGACTTGAAGGAGAGGAGTGGCATTTATGAAATTAGCTGTAATGACTGCGATCTGAAATATATTGGGCAAACTAAACGCTCCATAAACATTCGTTTTAAAGCACACATGGCACATTTAAGATATGGAAGAACAGAAAAGTCAAGCGTTGCCAACATGCTTTGGAAAACAATCACCAAATTAAGTTAATTAAAAATGTATCTAATAAAAGATTATTGGATGCATTTGAGAGTATAGAAATAGTTAAATGTGATAAGAAAGCACTGAATAAAGACAGAGGTCCTATTCTCTATAGTCCCCTCTATTGCTTACTTGACAACGGGGCAGTCGGGTGCAACGAAGTGTGACCACATTTACCTATAAATAGTCTCGATTAGGATAAGTTAAGTTAGTTTATATCATCTGCTGATGATGCTAACTTGTTTAGCGAAACGCGCGCCCAGAACGTAACAAGTTGTGGTGTAGCGTGGTTAGAACTCTTGTATTTTGATCCATCTTCTGTTGTTGAACACCAGCACTCAAGAACACACGTGTTTGTAAAAAATACCAAGAATCATGAAAATGTTAATAAAAACGCGGACAACATGCTAAATCATGTCAATCAAGTGATCATAGGTCGCATATAAATAACTGAACTATTAATGCCGGAGTTCATCTATTGTTTTAATCTCGGGCAGTGAAAAAGTCTTAATATTCTTGACATCGCAGGCAAAACGTCCGAAATTAATTCCAATTTGGCACAGTCTAAACCCTCAACATATCTGAAATTTTAGGAATGTATTAAAATTAGCTTAGATTATTTGCACATGATATTTAGAAAATTCGGGCCCAAGTTAGTAGTTCTATCACTGCAAACTCTTTTACAATCAGTGATACTTACCGAGAACGCCACTGTCTACTATTCTTCGGTGATAGATGGATAGATCGATTTTAATTGGCCACAAAACTGACAGGGAGTGACCTCGATCGTATTTTGTTTTCTCGGATTGACAGGGCTTTCTTTTTAGATCTTGATTGTTTAGACTGGGACATACCTTTAGCGAATAAGTAATTCAAATGGATGGCGATATTTTATTTATCGGCTCTTTATCGGGGTTAATGGGGATGAGTTTTTTTATTACTTTTCGAACTTTTTCCTGTCAGAAAATAGAATGGCATTAATTAAACCAGAGTTATTGTAAAAATTGCGACCCTAATTTCTAATTTAGACTACAATTATATTAACTATAGTCTGTACTATATTTTTAGTCACCTTGCAATACCATACCTATTAAGTTTAATGAGGATCGCAACAGTGGCGGCTATTCAGGTGAAGTAGGTAAAGTGCTACTTCAACAGGAAAAATAAACAAGCAAACGTCTAACTATATTTATTATATATCTCTTAAAATTTTAGTTTTTACATTCATTTATTCACCTAATTGGTATAAAATAAACTGTACATCTCGAATAAATATTTTACTTGACCGTTGGCGGCATGTCTTTTTAAAACTTTCAATCGAACTTTATTACAACAACTATAACACTGGCGCAAACCGCTTTGACTTTGCTGGAGGTGCTATGTTTAGTTTACGATTTTCCTACTATGTTGCCATGACAACGCGTATTCGATGATGTCGAGCCCAGCGCCATATATATTTTTACCCAAGCATATAAATTGTTTTCCCTTATTTGGACAATACCGTCGACAAATGCTTCAATGGCAAGAAGTTTTTCTTGCTTCAAATGTGTAAAAACTGATTTAAGAAATACAATATCTCAAGAAAGACTTAATCTTCTTGGCAATATTTCGATTCAAAAAGAATTTTTGGAGATTAGGGCAACTCATCCATTTTATGAGGATGTTATAAATAAATTTGCTGCTATGAAGGATAGGAAAATTGATTTAGTATACAAAATTTAGGTAAGTCGTAAAAAAATTTTCTACCCCCTCTACATATAAAAAAATTTTGAAAAAAAAAAATATTGCGATATTTTCTTGCTTCATTTGAACTTCACTTACTTTTTCACCCGCGAGTCGCCACTGGATCATAATTAAATTTCATAGTCCTCAATCCGAAGACCACTGCACCGAGCGCTGCACAGTGTTCCATTATAACAATCTAGGTGGACAAAATTCCTGTCTAGGTTTTTAGGAATTTATAATTACGTAATGTAACACCACCTACAACACGGAGGTGTTGAATGTATACAACTCTCTGGGTGTGATTCCAGATTAATGATATCCATTAAAATTGTGGAAAATTAAACATTATTCTGTTATCTTGCCTTTAAACCTAGAAATGTTAGCATTAAGTAATTTGGAATAATTTAGAAACGTTGTTTGTTTTTTTAGAATGTGAGCCATGTACGAGAAAAGGTCACGTGTGTGGCAAGGGAGGCAAATGCGTATGCCCAGCTTTAACCATCGGCAAAGAGTGTGAACGATGTACACTAAATTCATGGGGATTCGAACCTGGCATAGGATGCAAGGTAAATTGTAGTTCCGTGTATTCCCTCCTTTATAGAGTGTAGTGGTCAAAATACCGGAAATTTTCATGAAAATGAGCCGCTCTTCCCTTCAGGTTTTTCGTATAAATTGGTTAGTGGGATCACAGAGGGAGGGATCCTGAGATGACCCAAAGCCATGTTTTTTTTTTTAACTTTTGTAGGAAAATGGCATGTTTAGCATTTTTTATAAAATCATAACTATAATTGTACAAAACCATAAGTATATTGATCTGATCAGAACGAAAAAAAAAAGCAACTTCTTTGTTTTCACATTTTCTATAAAACTGCTTGGGATTCAACTGTCTACGTACAAGACAAAATAAAACAACAAAAACCTCTGAAAATAAAAAAAATACAAACTATGTTGATAATTTTTTTTGTGTTACGTTCTGTGGGTGAAAAAATTCTTCTACACTAATAAGCATGTCAATTTCTAAGGCTCTATACCTGACAGAACGACTGAAAACTGTAATTAATTTGAAAATTGAATGGTGTGTAATTTTTGCGCAAACTGACCAAAATGAATACTTTTTTGTGTAGGTTTTTATTCTCTTCAAAAGGGCACCAAAAATTATTTATTAAATAAATTTATATTTAATTTATCAAATAAAAAAAATCAAAATATTGATAAATTTCTGTTTTTTGTTTATTATTGTTATTAAACGAAAATAAAATAATTACGAAAGTTTATTTGCAACCAAAAAGAAAGAATTAATGTTTTATTTTTAAAGCAATACATTTTACTCTATTTTTATATAATATTTTTCACCAAAAAAGATTTAATATTAGATGTTTAAATATGAAATAAAATGAATTATACTAAAAAACAAAATAATATTAATTATTTTTTTTTGTATCTAAAAATAAGCTTATTTTTTATTTAATAAATAATATTAGTGTCATTTTGAATAGAACAAAGAAATGTACATTTAAATAAATAAAACATTAAATTTGAACGATCTGCACAAAAATTACTGACGTTTTAATTTTAAAATTAAATTGCATTTTTACCGTTCCATTAGATAAAATTGGTATGCTTATTTAGAGACCACCAGAAGTATCTTTTCACAAATTTTTGTATAAAAATTATAAGAAAATTCCTGAATTATTTGTCATGCATTTTTTTTTTGTTTTATAAGGTTATGTATTACTCATAGATATCTCAAACCAACGCAGGTTTATCGGAGAATTGAAAACGAAGAAATGACCAATAGAAGCTGTTATGCTGTTAAACACGCAATTTTTCTACAAAAGTAAAAGAAATCTATGTGCAGTGAAAAAAATTAGGATTCACTTCCTCTGTAGAGCTCCCGAAATGTTTATATATAAAAATCCAAGGGGAAGAGCAGTAATTTTTCACGAAAATTTGCAGTACATATAATGACTAGAAAATAATTGAAAATGCTTCCTACATTTTGACCTTATTTTTTACATAACTGGCAGCACTTATCAGGATACGTGTTAATAATCAAAACAATAAACATTTATAATATTATATTTGTGTGCAGTATTAGCATTTACAATATTATAATCAATTTACTAGGCTTGCAACTGTTCTCACACTGGTTCCACCACACTTCAGTGCGAAAAAAATTCTGGATCGTGCCCCTGCAAGACAGGATACGAGGGCATCAAATGTGACAGATGTGCCTTTGGTTATTACGGTTATCCTAACTGCAGAAAATGCCTTTGCAATTCAATTGGTACTCTCGAGACAGAGTGTCAGAACGGCGATTGTCAATGTAACGAAGATGGTAGTTGCAATTGTAAGGTGGGTAGAAAACCATAAATTATATTTCCTGGTACATCCAGCATAAAATAAACACCAGAGCCATTTTTTTTTGCTTCAACTACCATTTTTACAAAATTTAAGATAACCGTTTAATGTTTTTTTATTGATGCATTTTTAAATACATTCTTTAAAAGCCCTTCATTGTTTCCATTTCAGATATACAGGGTGTCCCATAATTAACAGTACACTGCAAAACTACAGGTTCTTTGGGTAAAAATATTGCGATTTAACCATACTTTGCTTAGTCCAAAAGTTGACAGTACCCAAGATACAGGGTGTCAAAATTGTAATTTTAATTTAGTTTTTTCTTCGTAATTTATGAACAGGGCGGCAGAACGGCATCAAATTGAGACGTGGGAGGTTTTTTGAAGCGAGAAATTCAAATTTGTGCTTAGTTCTGATGCTGCTTGTAGAGGGCGCACTTACGGTGCATTAAATCTCTTTAAAATAACGTAACTTTTTTGTGTCACGGTGTATTGGCCCAAATGTTAAAAATTGTGTATTTTCCACATCTTCTACTCAAAAAAGGTATACTTTGTAAATGTCCCTCAGAGTGGCCGTTTGCAAGATATTTGCGTATAAATTAGGTGGTATATAACCATAAACACGTGATATTGTTACAAATTTAAAAAGGAGTTATTTTTTTCATTGTTATTATTGTTGCAGCCAATTCTAATAAAAATATTTTTATTTTCTATAAATTTTTGATTTCAATAATTATTATTTGAAAAAAATTTTTAATAAAAATTTTAAAATTTGATATTGGAAATGATGGTACTGATTAATTTATACGCAAATATCTTGCAAACGGCCACTCTGAGCGACATTTACAAGGTATACCTTTTTTACGTAGAAGAAGTGGAAAATACATAATCTTTAACATTTAGGCCAAAACACCGTGACACAAAAAAGTTACGGTATTTTAAAGAGATTTAATGCATCGTAAGTGGCGAGCTCTACAAGCAGCATCAAAACTAACACAGATTTGAATTTCTCGCTTCAAGAAACCCCCCAATTCCCAATTTCATGCCGATCAGTCACCCTGTTCATAAATTGTGAAGAAAAAACTAAATTGAAATTACAACTTTGACACCCTGTATCTTGGGCAATTTCAACTTTTGGACTAAGCTAATGGTTAAATCGCAATATTTGTACCCAAAGAACCTGAAGTTTTGCTGTGTACTATTAATTATAGGACACCCTGTATATAGTTTGTTTATATATATCCGTTTCTGACATATTCCTAATTTTATGATATATCGTTGGGCCACAAAATGTCGAAAAATGTCACGGTAAAGGTAGGTTATAACCTTTTATGAATACAGCACATATGAGCACAGTGGCGTAGCTACAAATTTTAGGCCTCCCGCAGTTCTGAACAAAGGGCCCCCTATATGAAAATCTCTAATTCAAAAGGGCGGGAAAATAATTGATGACAAAAAAAAATGTCATCCATAGTTTTCGATAGATTCCATTACACATTGTCGTCGAGTCCCCTAGCATCCGGACCCCTCCTTATTGCGGGCGTCTAACTACGCCACCGCCCGAGTACGAATTGTAAGGATGTCATTTAATTACATCTTTATCGTATCGGTTGCAAATATATACCTGACCAAACAGTCCAAATAAAGATTTATTTTTAAAACTGTTCCGTGCGATTTAAAAATTAAACTATAGTTACAAGAACGTTTAGAAGCTATCACTCAATGGAATTATGAACACTATCTTTAAATACTATCCTGCAATCACATTATTGAAAACCTTACGACTGAATGACATCTTAAGTGTTGTGACCCAAGTATAACCAATAAAATGCCTAATGGTAACACAGCGGGTTTGTATACATATTGCAGTAAAAAAAATGTATATTATTATGTACATTCCAGTACCGAGAAACAGATTTTTCTCCATTGGTTTTTCAGTTATAATATTAGATAAACAGTACAATTATAACAGTTAAACATATAGGATGTTCATTTGAAAACTCCTATTTATCCGAATCAGAAGGTTTTCCCAAAAAATCGCCGAAATAGGTCAGCATGTTATGTAGGAGGCTAAAGGTGTTTAGATGTTATACAATCTGTCGGTAAAATATAAAGGTATTGAAAATGTTTTAACTGAAACATCACTTGATCCTCTTTCCCTTTCGACATTTTTAAATGGGAAAGGTCGAAAGTTGATCTATGAGGCATAATAAAATACGCTGTCGTCAAAAAAACGCTTTTAAATTAAAATGTTTAAGATTCTCTACTGACATTTTATATTTCTATTATACGAGTTTTGACATTTGACTGTATTAATCAAAATCCATGGTGGAAAGAAAACCATGTCAAAATAAACCAAATATTTAAATTATTTGTACGATACACACACACTTTCGATATCTGATGCATTTCCTCTATTTTAAAATACAGAGAAATCTCAGTAAAAATTTGCAGAGTCGTGTATTCTAAAGTTCTATAATCCACGAGATCCACACGCTTCTAGAAGGTTCTTCCTTAAATTCTTAAAACCAGAACGAAACACCGAGTAGTTTCTAGATACTAAATAAACAAACGTATTTTTTTGCTTAAGTTAGTGAGATTTAGGTTTCTGAGAACTGTACGAAAACTATCTTTGGAAAGAAATTGTTCGATTATTTGTTATTATTTAGGCACGAGAAAATTATAATTTTATAATTTGAAGAGAGGTTCGTTTTAATTTTAAAAATATACATTGAATAAAATGTTGTTCTGCAATTTAAAATTTTACAAAACAGACCAAAATTTATTTGTTAATGCATTACACCACTTTACAGGCAAGTTAGATCTAATATATCATATATATGTATCTCGAGTATAACAAGCTGAACTAGTAATGTAACGCTCACAACTTGTGTGCCTTTGTGGGTTTCGAATTTCACAGCATTATATTATGATCAATCTAGTCATTTTATACATATTTCTTAAATTATTTTTATAGGTATAGTAATTATCACTTCGTAGAGTATACGTGAGCAAAAATTAAGTGCGATCAACCATAAATAGTTTTAAAAAAAAGTAATTTTTCAAATACATAGTTTAAATTCTTTAAATTCAGTGATACTAATAGTTAATAGGAACCTAAATATATTTTTTTCTTTGAATTTAGAGTAAATATAAATTATCTCAATTGAAAACCGACATTTCTGTTCTAAGCATAAAAAATAGAACATAACTTTACATTTAAAAAGTTTCCTAGCTTAATCACTATGTAACGAAAATGAAACGTTCTCTAAACTTACCTGTGGAAAGATAAACAAACTTTTAAAACTGTTCCGATTAGCACCTCGTTTATACAAAGAAGTAGGATTTTCTAGCGTACATATGTATGGGGTGGATGGAGGAAATTATTCAATGCGTCACGTTTTATTGTTTTATTATCTATCTTTTTGTGTATTTTAATTTTCTGATCTAAAATTGTCGTAAAATTAGCAATATATCACAAGCAAGTATTTAAATATAGGTTATTCCATTAAATGAGTCACATTTTTCCAACACCGTACTCTTATTAAAAGTCAACTTGAGTTTTAGTAAGAATCATTTTAAATTCCATCAGAAAAAATATCCCATGTGGCTGTCTTGAATTTTTCAAAAATGGTCGTTTAAGCTAAAAAAGGTTAATTTTACGCTGTAAAACCATGTAGGCTAGATTTGATTTGCACGAAAAAAATGAGTTATTATTTTTATTAAAATGTATGAATAGTTAATTGGAATTTTTTCTTTTTTGTACTAAATTTAAGTATGTACCTTCAAAAATCCTTTAGGCCCAGATTTTATTTTAAGCTAAACATAATAACTGTATTGATTAAATATTTTTGTAGACTTTGTAACAAACTATACTTTTCAAAATTCGAAATTAGTTAGATATATGGTGAGTAAAATGAATTTTATTTAGCAATTTTCGGCGTATTTTATCTAAAAACATTATTTAGTATATATTTTTTTGCTTCCTCTCTTACTTTAGAAATATTTAAACCATATCCCTGCCTATAAGCAGCAATTTGTATGTTGTGTTATACACATTAATTACACAGGGCAACACACATTTTGGTGCCTGCGATTTTTTAACTGTTCCTGGGTAATTTTTGGATGCAGAATGTAAAAAAGTTCTCAGATTTTTTTTTTTTTAAATTGTGTATATTTTACGTTATAACTGTTATAATATATAATATTACTATTGCCAGTTAAAAAAACAAAGACACATGGATTTAAGTATTTATTGCAAAAACTTAATTTACATAATTACATTAGTCACTAATCACATACAAATTTTACTAGGGCAGTCTCGCAGAAGGCTCCAGCAGTAGTCCGCCATCATGTGGCTATCCCATCGTCCTTGATAACGATCTTCCATAGTTTTAATATCCTGATGGAATCTTTCCCCCTGTTCTTCACTACAATTCCCTAAGTTTTATGAAAAACGATCTAGGTGGCTGTGGAGGTAGTGAACTTTTAGAAATTAGATGTTACAACCGAGAATATTAAAATTTGAAAGCATAGTTTCCAATAATTCTACGTAGTTCTCTGCTTTATGATTGCCAAGAAAAGTTTGTACTACATGAACAAATGAATACCAAGCGTTAGATTCAGTCTCGTTCATTGATGTGGCGAATTGTGGATCTTTAACAAGTGGCCTTATTTGAGGAGCATCAAATATACCAGCTTTAGTTTTTCCGTGCTAATGCCAGGAAATTAAATTTAAAGCCTTCACAAATTGCTTCATTAGGCCTAGCTTGATATGCAAGAGCAAAAGTAAGATTTTTTCTCTTGAAACCAAAGGTTCGTTGATCACGTTTTGTTTTTCTTGAATCATGACATCTCTTGAAGGTCAACTTTTGTTAACCCAGTGCTCATTTTTAGCTCTGCTGTCCCAAAGGCAAAAGGACAAGGATATTTTGTATAACCACTCTGCTGTCCAAGGAGGAAATTAACCATTTTTAAATCAAAACAAATTGCCTACTGATGTTCTTCGTATTTAATTTTTCTCAAAACTAATGCAATTGTTTCATATTCTTCCTTCATGCTTGTAGAATGACCAATAGGAATTGAGCCATATTTGTTACCGTTATGTAAAAGAACACATTTTAAACTACGTTTTGAACTGTTACAGAATACCAAGTCATTTTCCTGAGCGAAAAAAGGCAGCAGATCCTTATCTCTTTTACGATAAATTGTAATATTAGTACCTGGACAAAATAGATTTTTTTCTTTTAATCTGGATGCAAGTAATTTAGCGGATTCCTTTAAGAGATTTAGGTCTCTTATAAAATCGTTTAGTTCTTCTTAATTGGAACACTGCGGAGTTGCTAAATCTGATTTAAATTCGCTGTCGTTTTCTGATTGAATTCTTTGAACTTCGTCAGACGTTGATGTTTCTGTATCATCTTCTGTCAGTTCGGGTAGACTGCTGAATGATGGAACGGGTATTTCTTCCAAATGCGCTACAGGCCTTCTTGCAGAATCTAGATAAGGATATATACATTTGTGTCTGTTGTTTCTATTTATGCCTTTAATATTAACGAGACAAAAATAGCAGTCGTCATGATGGTTTCGCGGTTCTCTCCAAACCATTGGTACACCAAACTTCAGGCACTTCCTCTTTCCAGTTGTCCACTGTCGTAAATGTTCAACACATGTTTTACATATGAAATATGGGGCCCAAGATGTACCTTGATCTCCTAAATAAACGCCAAAATAGGCAAGATAAGCTCTTTTGCACAAAGTCAGAAACCGTTTTTCTTCTCTCTTTCAAAGTGTATTCGCCACACACATAACACAAAACATCGGGATGATTCACACAGGTACGTCTGCTTGTGGATGCCATTGTTTCAGTTTAGTGTCTTGATACTACAAAACGACCAAAATTTACACAAAATGATAGCACAACTTTACTTGGGAAAACTCAGTAATACACTAAATCGAGTACAGCCAAGCAGGTATAGAAGGATCGGGTCATAGGCAATTACAGGTATAAAAGTAATTAAGAGCAGTGTATTGAGTAGTTCCTAGTATAGGAACATTGGGTCAGGGTCAATTCCAGGTATCCATTCCAGTTAAATTCTGGGAAATTTCTATTTTGACGATTAAGTACATATTTATCTCTTTATTTGTTGTCCTTTATCAGAAAAAAAGATCAATTAAGCTGTAACCTGTATCTCAAAAACTAGAGCTGATAGAAAAAATCTGGTGGCATTTTTGGAATCAGCACGCTAAAAACATCCAAAATCAGATGTTAGATTTCCGGCACCAAAGTTTTGTTTTCATTTTGTTACCCTGTGTTATTATAGAGTTTCGAGGTAAACTGTAGTATTAAGCAAGAAAAAATCAATACAATTTTAATCTACTTATTGAATACTATTATTATTATTCCAGGAAAATGTACGGGGTTCCAAATGCAACATGTGCAAAAACGGCACTTTTGGTCTCTCTAAAGAAAATCCGAGAGGTTGCAAACTGTGCTTCTGTTTTGGCCGAAGCAACCAATGTGTGGACACTAAATACAACTGGGACAAGATTCGATACGAGAAATTTGAAAACGGCATTGAAAGCAATGAACCAGTAAGGATATTTTTGTATGAATTCGTTTTAGATATACTATCTTATTATTTATCAATGATTTTTACATTATACTTATTCTTATTAGTGTAAGTAGTTCGGAAAAATTAATAGAAGGGATTGTTGTCGACATTATTTACAATTTTTTAGTAATATGAAACAGGGAGAAAGAGAGAGGGATATCGCTATAGAACTCGATACTGGCAAAAAAAAACTCTCCAGCCTTGGCAGTTGCCTATGAAGAATGCAAACGGGGTTATCCTAACTCTATACTCTTTAAATGCAAAACATTATATATGTAATAAATGCAATATTTGTTAACCTCGACATACATATCCTTAACTGTCGCCATGACCCATACCTATGTAATGTAATTAAAAAAGCTTATCGAAAATTAAATACACAACAGTCCCTCTTATTACATAATGAATACTCTATTTTTTATGCCGAAGCAACTGCCATATTATATGCTATTAAATGGGTCTTAGCCCAAGAAGCTTATAATAATATTCTTATTTATATTTATCAGATCTAGAGAAATTGACTATTTTTCGTTTACCGTTTTATAGCAAAAATTTTAGTTCAATTTTATGGGTTAAATCTCATTTAAATATTAGAGGCAATAACACTGCAGATCGCTTAGCCAGTAGTTGTAACCCTGATAATAGTATTCTGGACAGAAGTATAATTCCGAACCAAGTTTGCTCAAAATTGAAGAAAACACTTTTAGCAAATGGAAACAAATTTGACATCAATATATCCAAAATAAAAAATCCACATTATACTTTACTTCATCCAAATATTCCTTCAAACCATTGGTACCATATAGAGGATAATATTTCCGACCAATTTCATGCATCAGTCGCCTTTGCAAGCCTTCCGCCGCTGCGATACTATGTTAAAGCTGTAAGGGATATTTATTAGCTTCAATGTAATTTAATTAGGGAAATATGTATAGTTCGGCGCGCTAAATTCGAAGTTTTAATGAAAAAATCAGATCTAGAATTATAAAATAGAAGTAGATTTTTCCATCTTCGACCATTTTTTGACCACTTTTTGACGCAAATGCCGTCGCATATAATTGTTGTTAAAATTGGTGAAACCAGAAGACATTCATTGGTCGTTCAACTGAATTTTCTTTCCCATAGTGATTCCAGGCCTAAAATGGCATTGTTTCGACGAAATATTTCAGAAAATAAATTATTCGTTTGACCCTAATAGTTGAAATAACAGCTATACACTATTAGCCGCGCGCGGTGGTTCGAATGGTCTCGTTGCATTCCTTAGGGTATACAAAATACGCTATACTAAGCTAGGCTGGGCAGTCCGAATTGCCTGATTACCTTAAAGTTTGACGAAAGTACCCGAAGATTTCGCAGCTACTGAGCGGCAGCCGACCGTGATAGCAAATGGAATACGAAATCGCCATTTGGGTCATCAGCCGGTCTCTTCTCATAATTCGATTAATCGGTCGCGGCATCACGTCGGCATGCGGAAGTTCAATTGTTCAGAGGTCTCGCGGTCGATATTCTAACTTGATATTGTTTCGGACGTTTTTAATCGACAAAAATTGATTTATATACTGTTTTTTTGTATTTTAAACAAAATTGTAGATTGTGTAAAATTTTGTGGGGCATTCGAGCTGGTACTACATGGCCACGATGAAACAGCTTTGTCTGAAAATCCAGGGGTTTTTCGAGGAATTATAAATGTTGTTGAGGAGTTGGGCCAAGATAGACTATCCGCTTTAGCAATGTTAAGTATCGGGAAATCGTTTATAAAAGGAATGTGCGTGCAATTTTAACGAACGTGTCATTCAGCATTTTTCCAATTCTAAAGAACGAAGAGTAGACCTGTACTGAAGAGAATTTAAAGATAAGATATTTATTTTTATTTTAAGTATGCCTATTTTTAAATTTGTTATTGACCTCCTAATATAATTCACCACGAGCCGCCAATGTCCTTTTCATATAATAGTGTAAAAATATTCTCCCCCCTACATACCAAGTCGGCTCCAACTTTTCAGTCTTTCTAGCGATTTAAAATATATTTGCAATGCACAATCTGATATTATTAAATTATTCATAAGTGTTGTCTTTAGTAATTCGTATAGTTTTAAAATTAGGTAATATTAAATAAATATTAAGTAAATGGATGGTTGCGTGAAAGAGCATACATGTATGAAGGTTGCCATCTTCATCTTATGACTTCATTTTTTTCTAATTTCTCTTGTTTTTGAAAATAAAGGCACTTTGTATTGTATTGCGTATTGTATATGAAATGACAAATTACCCAATTCAAATGGTATTTAGTACCCCTTTCTGGTTGCCAAAAAAGTTTCGAAAATTTAGATGTATTCAAGCGTGTTTATTTACATCTGTTCATGTTTGTATATAGACTTTGTGTAATATGTCCTTTTACCATCCCGACTATTAATCGCTATAAACATCTAAGTTAAAACTTATATAAATAAAATTATTCTTTACACAGAAATAAATCTATCTAAGTTTTCCTTTTTGTAAAAATACAATTATTACAAATATCGTGGCTAAAATACTAGAATGTACAGCAAAAAATAACAAATAAATAAAAATATATTCTTAATTATTATAACAGTAACCTTATTTCTGAGAACATTAATGCAAAAAATGATTTTTTTTATTAGAGAGTAACAGAATAAGCAATTTTAAAAGGTTGCTATTTACAAACAAAGTGGATTTTACGATATTGTATAATGCTGTGCGTAATTTTCTTAACACATGTGTGTATTATTATTTGTTTTCGCGTGTTCGGTTGTTAAACCTTTTTTTTTGTTAAGATGTTAAACACTCAAACTTTTTGAAATTGACTTTATTGAAGCCCCGTATAACATAAAAAGAGGCTTTTTGAAAAATCGTTTTTGTCTAATAGCGTGGAAACGACGAGATTTTAAAATTCGAAACCTCAACCGAAAAAGTTTATTTTTAAAAAAATTTAGTCAATTTTATAAAAGGGAAAAAATTCCTGTTGAGCATCTTAGTAAAATTTTCAGTAGTTTCTTGAAAATTTTAACTACATTTTCATAATTTCATTTTCAGATTAGCTCCGACACCATAAGCCTGCCAAAACAATTCATGGGTGATCAGACAACCTCCTACGATGGCTACCTCAGCGTTAACGGTAGCGGTGGGAGGTTCAGCGTATTCCTCACCGGTAACGGTATTTCCTTAAAATCCGAAATCAACACGAGTGAGCTCAGACTGAACGAAAGGTACTGGAGGGTCACTTCAGGAAATATATTACACAGTTGCCAAATTTCGCTAACTAGGGAGTGTTTATTGTTGGTTTTGCAGAACGTAACATCTGTTGTGATACAAGGCCAGGACATGGAGTAAGTTGGTTAATTTGATTTTATGTTTTATTATAACTTAGAACTTCCGTTGATTAATTACCGTTTAATTTGATCTTATTTATCACCCTGTATGTTTCACAAAATATACTAAACGTTTTTAAAATAAGAAGAATTTTTAAACCGTCATCCGCGTTTCACATTTTCGTTTTGTGCAAAATTTCAAGTCAATTGGATTAGTGATTTACTATTATTTTTAGTTCCCTCATAAGAAGGAAGTATGGAATCCGAGATTTTTGCAGATCTTTGCTTTTTACGGCCCCTGTCTGTCATTCCCTCTATACGCGGCATAGCTCAAAAACTACTTATCCGATTGACTCCAATTTTTGATCAAACATCAAGGTACAGGGTTTTCCCGTATATTTTCCTTCTTACGAAGGAAGTATGGAATCCGAGATTTTTGCAGATCTTTGCTTTTTACGGCCCCTGTCTATCATTCCCTGTATATGCGGCATAGCTCAAAAACTACTTATCCGATCGACTTCAAATTTTGGTCAAACATCAAGGTACAGGGTTTTCCGGTATATTTTTCCACCCACCTAGAGAGTTTAAATAGATGCGGAAATGTCGTAAATACAAAAGTTGTTGGGTTTTTTATGAAGATTTAGAATATTATATCATAAGTGCGAAAATATTATTGGAAATGTCAAATTTTGACAGGTTGTCAGTTTTTTTTTAGTGAAACACCCTGTATATTAAATCATAATCTTGAAGATCTTTTTTTCTAATTTCAAATATATATACTTTTAATATATTCTGTCAATTAGTTTTGGATATATAAACGTTTAAACATTAAAGAAATGGTAAGGTAATTTGTGCTAAAACATAGTAAGCCATGGTCAAGACAATTGCAATGAACGACGTCTTTTTGACGTTTACCGGTCAGAAGTATCTATTTACGAGCATTTTTAATATCTAATACGTTGGACGTTGGGTTATTCGAAAGAAGAGAAACTCGACATGATAAAATTATTTTATTTACATGGTAAAAATGCATCGATGCATTTAAGTAAGTAAAATTTAAGTTGGCAAAAAGTTTTTGCTGAAAAAGAATGCAAAATGACAATCAAACAATTGATCACGAGATTTATTTCAAACAAAAAATTAAAAAACTACATTTTTTCTCAAAATTTTTAAAAAGTGATAAAGAAAAAAGTCATTTATTAAATAATTCTATAGATAGCTGTATGCCAACTCTAAATGATCTCTCATTTTTTAACTCTGCTTTTTCATTTTACCGAAAGTAAGCAAACCTATTTATTATGGCGTAAATGCATTTCCTTAATTAATTTTTTATTTTAAACGCCATTTTGTTGATGAGAACGTAAATGGGTCCAAAAAAGGCGTCCAGAGAAAAAACCATTTTTTTATTTTCTGTATCGCCTTTTCTAAAAATAAATAAAATATTATATAAATAAAAATAAATATTTGTACTAAGTAAATTAACGTAACCGAATAAAACCTAAATTAAAGTAGCCTATGATGATAATTGATTAAATTATTCAACCAACGATTCTATTATTAATAATGCACTGATAGTTTAATTCAGGTTTACTAGGAGAAAAACCATTAATTAAAGAAATTAAACATTTAAGTCAACCCAAAGAGTTGAAATTTAGTATATAGGTACGAAATCAAATGAATATAATTTTCCTATCGTTTTTAAAAAGCTTGAGGAGAGAAGTAGTATTTAACAATTTTTTTTTATGAATGCCAATTTGAAAGATAAATTACTTGACTAATTTTTTATCATGTTGCTTTATTTTTTAAGGAAAAACTTTCTGCAAACTCAAATTTTACCAAGTTCAGTAATCAAAAAAACCTATATGATGCGCATTTTATTGATCACACTATATATATATATTTTTTTTAGAATTGTAGAAGTTTTATTGGATTCGGCGAAACCATACATACCTTACAACCGTACTAGCCATTCAATAGAAAAAAAATGCGATTGCGCAACGGAATACACCGGTCTGTCATGTCAACACCCGAACAGAGGATTTTACCGATATTTTCCCACCGAGTACGAAGCCACTCAAACCCCCTGGATTGACAAAGTAATCGGTATAGCCAAACCGTGCGATTGCAACGGAAGATCAACCGAGTGTGATCCTGACACGGGATATTGTAAGGTAAAAGTCAATTGATAAAGTATTAGTTTTGGACTTGAGTCGAGTCAAATTAAAATTTCTTTGGAACGTTTCATCTTTGATTAAACGATGCAGGTTCAGAGATCATCACAGCACCAGATCAGTATTTGTTTACATTCATGGGCGACCGGAGAGGGGGAGCAATGGGGGCGCTTGTCCCTGTCCCCCTCCCCTGGAAAATGGATGCAAATATTGTATATTATATGTTTATATTATGGTAAAAAATTGGTTTCCTGGACAAATCTAGTCTTCTTCAGGCCGTTTTTGAAGTTACATTTATATGACAAGTGGATTATGGGTGACTTTTTTTTTCATCAGTTATTATTACTCCACTCCCTGGAAATGATTCTGCGGGCGCCCATATTTACATTGCAAAAATGGCTATAAGAAGATCAGAATTTACGAAAGAACGCAAGGTATAATATTTTTCGGGGATCGCAACCAACTTCAAACTCAATAATGGGTTTGGGCTGAATTTTTATATTGGCAACACCATTGGTCTCACTCTATCGTCGGTATGACAAATATTTACGTTGAACGTGGTTTGATGGAACGGCAATAGAAAAATAGAAACTCCGGTTAAGATATGTAGTAATAAGAAAATTTTCTTCACACTTCCATAACTGTAGCATCAGATTTACGTTAGAGAAAGAGAAATACAAAAAATTGTCATTTCTATATGTATTGGCTGAGAAAACTGGCAATGGCATCCAGATTTCAATGTCAGACATTAACCCATACTAGACATTATCTTAAGTATTTCATATAATAAATAATGATTTAACCTGACCTAATCTAATTTTGGAAGAGGAAGTAAAATAAAAGGAGAGAAAGATGAAGTCTGAAATCTATGTTTTAATGTCTAGGAAAACAGGACAGCGATGCAAAGTTAAGACAGATTCAATTACATCAACTTTTTAATTCAAATGTTAATGATATCCAAAAACCAAGTGACGTGGTTTACATCCACATGTTAGTTTAGTTTTCTTTGCCCAGGTTTTTTCTGTAGCTATGTGTCAGACTGATATGAGTATATATCTTTTTTTAAATCTTAGAGTCGTAGCTGCTCTCCAGAAGAGACATAATATTGACAAAATACACAAAAAGTACTAGAAGTCGAATATCAACTTTCTCTTTATTATCTTTAAAAAAATCCTACGCGTTTCGACCCATATGCAAGGTCATCATCGGAGAGTAAATGGTCTGTAAGTAAAATAGGGATGTAATTAGAATAACGTTCTAAGGGTTGCTTATTCCAACCTAACTTATAAAAAAATGTGAATAACTTGCTGGTATAAGAAATGAAAAACTTACCACATATAGCAAATCACAAAAAAAACGGTCCACAGCAACAAATATACCTTCATAACGTTATATAAACTAGGTAAAATAAACTATAAACGTTGCGTTTTAAACATAATATTCCTCATCAAAGGTAAAATAGAAATATGTAGTAGTACCACTACAAAGGGTATTAAATATATAATATACAAATGGCAAATTTAGTTATTCTGAAGTTTTTTGGTTTTTTTGCAGACTGTCACAATATTGTTTATTAAGTAAAGTTAGAACGTTACTCTAATTGCATCCCTATTTTCCCTCCATACACGGATGATGACCTTGCATATGAATCGAAACGCGTAGGATTTTTTTAAAGATAATAAAGAGAAATTGGATATTGGACTTCTAGTACTCTTTGTGTATTTCTTCTTTTTAAATCTGACATTTTCCTAGTAATATTAAATTAGTGTCGAGCTCATAGATTTCTTTAATCTAAGGTCGAGCTCCTAGATATTGTACCTCTGTTTTTGGGAAATGGGCTCCAATCTCATTTTTCTGGTGTAAGAGTACCATCTCCGTCTTCCTGACTGAACTATCCCCTGCACTATTTTTCCATAATTCGTTGGGCTCTGCATTATGTATGGCAAGATATTCTGCGTAGACAATTTCGCTAAATCTTGAGTTGAGCCTTTGAGGTTGTGCAAAAGCTTTCATATTTCATAATAATGGTAACAAAATACCTCCTTGAGGGTAGTCTTTTAAAGCCGTTCCTCTAGATTCAATATTTCCAACAGTAAAACATGAAAACATGATTTTACCAGGGGCGTGCAGTCCATGGAAGCAAGGGAAGCGGTGCTTCCCCAAAAAAAATTACAAAACAGCTTCTAAAATGTAATTTTTGAAATAGGAAACCATTAATTTACTTTATATTAAAAGTGCTAAAATATTATCTTAATTGTCAAGCCTATAATAAATGCGGCCTTGACTCCGACCGGCAACAATAGAAAATCGAATAGAACATATGCGGGCCGCTAGCCTCTTTGCAGCCAAGTCCTGTATGCTCGATTTCCTGTGAATCGAATTAGAGGTTATTGAACTTTCCACCGGCTATTTGCAATTTTTGCATTTCAGTCGCGTGCTTTAAGTGGGGTGGAAGCTATCGTTGGAGTAGATTCTTTGTTTGAACAGCTATCCGTGTGTTGTGTGATACGTACGTCGCGTCGTGCACGGTGCGATATAGAAGACAATAATACGGACGTGGATTTGCAAATACCGTCAATTTCGGCTGTCGGTAATAACGTTGAAAATGTTGGAGAATTTAGTAAGAAGAGTGTGCGTGAATGTGTAGTGTGTGTCTTAATAATAAAGGGATTTTCAACATTAAACTTCGCAGATAAACTTCAAATAATTTCCAAAGGAAGGGCAAAACCGCCTATGAAAAATTTAACCACAAAAATGAAAAATTGTATTAGACATTTTTATCCGGAAAAACAATACGAACAATTTAAATGGCTAACAGGGACTGAAAATATAAGTAAATTATTTTGTTGGCCATGTTTACTTTTTGAAAATGAAAACGGTCTCTGGAATAAAACTGGTTTTTCCGATTTAAACAATTTCCATAAAGCTGTAAAAAGACACATTATGTCCAAAGCGCATTTGCAGTCCTTAATAAACAGTTGGAAATTAGTCAACGCCAACACAATGAACTAGTCGATAAAAATAGGCAAATATTAAGAAAGCTTATCGATGTTGCTTGTTTTCTCTGACAGCACGAATTGGGATTTAGAGGTCATGACACACAAGGGGTTTCTTCAAATAAAGGAAATTTTCAAGATTTACTTAGTTTAATGTCTAAATTTGATGATTGCTTAAAAAATCATTTAGAGCAGTCTAGCGTGTTTCGCGGAACGTCGAATCGATTCCAGAATGATTTAATTTCCGCTGTTGCAACCATTATTTTAAAAAGAATTAAGCAAGAAATTAGCGAGGCGCGGTTCATTGCTATTGTTCTGGACGAAACAACTGATATCACTAATTTTAGCCAATTATCTATAGTAATATACTACGTTAAAACAGACGGAAGTATTCAAGAGCGATTTTTAGGTTTTAAGAATGTGTCCGAAAATCGTACAGCAGATGCATTACATACCGTAGTTTATAACGTTACTAAAGAAATTAATGGAGAGAAAAAATTAGTTGCTCGAAGCTATGATGGAGCTGCAGTGATGGCAGGACAATTAGGGGGTCTGCAAGCTAAAATTCGAAATTTCCCAAGTGCAGTGTTTGTCCATTGTTTTGCTCATAAATTAAATTTAGTTTTATCTCAGTCCATCAATCACATTAAAGAGTGTAAAGTATTTTTCGTTACTTTAAGTGGCATGGCTGCTTTTTTTCCAAGTCAACAAAACGTACACCAGTTTTGGACTCTATTGTCCACAAACGATTGCCCAAAGTAGCTCCTACTAGGTGGAACTATAATGGAAGACTTGAGTTAACAGTATCTGAAAATCGTGAATCACTGATTGAACTATTTAAAAATATAATAAAAAATAATGAAACGTGGGACTCAAAAGCAATAAATAGTTCGAGGGGGTTTTTGGACTGTTTGAAACGAGATTTTAATTTTAATTATTTGTTGAACATATTTTCAGAAATATTTCCATTCTCGGACAATGTTATTGCTTTTTGCCTAAAAAAAAGTAAATGATTTTAAGTCCCTGTTAAGCCAAAAAAGAGATGACTGACCTATTTTGGAAGAAAACGACGACGTTAAATGTAGAGCCACAAGCCAAGCGTCTTCGAACAGACAAGGTGGGAGATGTTCAAACATCATACAGGCGCCTTTTTTATGAAATAATCGATCAAATTCAGCAACAAATAAACTATATATCTGAACTAAAAGTGATTTACGAAACTGATAACATTACTGCAATTTTTAAAAGACAAGGAGCTGGAAGATGCCTACACCGAAGTGTCGAAATTGTGTGAATTAGTATTGATTACACCTGTCACAAGTTCATCAGTAGAACGCAGTTTTTCAACACTTAAACGTATAAAAAATTTCGTGAGAAATTCAACGGGGCAGGAGAGACTTTCGCATACACCGCTGCTGTCCATTGAAAATAAACTTCTCAAAAATATGTCGGAGCATCGACGTTTTTATGATGATTTTATGATTTAAAATGATCGAAGAATCGAATTACATTACATATAGGTAAGTTTCTAAAAATTGCTTCCCTTTCTTAAAATTTCACCGCACGCCCCTGGATACTACGGGAGCCACTCTGGAGAAAAACATTCAGGGGCGCAGTTTTAGATATTAAGAATAATATTTGCCCATTTTAAGTGTAAGTTAAGACTTACCTGTATCGGTTCCTTCATACTCTAATTTACTCTGATTATTCCTATAACCGTTGAACTTATTCATTCACCTGAAGACAAGAAGTTTTAATGCGCCGACATATTGTGATAAAAAAGTAATCATTGTTTGATTTTTTTTTTTCATCACAATATATCTAACAAATGAATGTAATATTTTAGAATTGTTCAAACAACACAGCGGGTTCTCACTGCGAATTGTGCGATACTGGGTTTTATCAAGATTTTTCCGGAAATTGTCAGCCTTGCTTGTGTCCTTCCGAATTTGACAATAATGCCAGAAGTTGTGTCGCCCAAAAATATGGATTTGTATGCTACTGTAAAAAAGGTAAGTTGTCAAAAAAATTCTGGATTTGGAATATATGATTCAAATATTCAATTCAAGACTCCCAGTGTCTTGCCACTCTTACCACTGACCTAGTACAAAACCATTTTTTCGATTCGTTTTAAATTTGCAACAAAAATAATCTGGGCCAGTAACTCGCGGGATCTTCGATATTTTTAAGTACTATAAAAATGTTAAAAATAATAAAATATTTATTTATATAGAACGCCCACGCCAATTTGGCAAAAAGAGAAAAGAAATAATTCGAGTAAACGTTTTGATTTAAAAAAAAATTGTAGAAATCTTGGTGTAAATTTTGTTTCAATTATATATATGTATTTTAAAAAAAAAATCAATACAATATTTCGAAAAACGTTGAAACACGTCAAACTTTTTATTTTTTTGTGTATAAAACCATTTTATTTTTGGCACACGCACAATACTTAATTTTATTTTTGTTCATGCGGTAACTTTTTGACATTAGCAAATTGTTTAAGTCACTGACGTATATACATTTTTTTATTTATTTAAAAAAAGTTAACACAACAATTCAGAAAAACAAAGAAATACTGCAAATTTCTTTATAAAGATATATTTCCTTATTATACGGCTTCTAGGGATATGAAGTAGTAGCAAAAAACGAATGTATTTTATTTTAAAGCGGTTAATTTAAAGAAAAAAGGGAAATACGTTATTTTTATATATAAACCATTTTTTCTATTAAACAGGATAGCTTTTGGAAACAAAACAGCAACTTAAAATTATTATTTTCATAACTAACGTTAAAAATGGTACAATACGTGGAATTTATTTTATTCCTTTATATATGACTATTGTTAGAAGTCAAACAGCCCTTAAGAACTAAATTAAAAGTTTTAATCGGTAGATTGTTTTTATTTCTTTTTTGCATAAAAACCCCGAGTCGAGAGAAACGCATTGACGTACATGTAGGTTGCTAAAACAATTTTTTTTATTTGGGAACTATATTGGATGTCGCCTAGTTGGCCTTTTTTGGCTACATACAAAACAACAACGCACCGTCTTATTAATATCATAAAAAAAATAAAACTAGAAAATTCTCATTATTGTATGCAAGGTAAAATTTTATATTATAACTACTACTAATAGTAACATATTATAACTATATAACTCATTTGTCTAATTAGTAAATGTATTTTTTTGTCTGTTTTCAGGTTATACTGGTAACAAATGTGAATATTGCAAAGAAAATTACTTTAGAGATTCACATTCTAATAAATGCATTCCGTGCGACTGCAACTATTACGGAAGCTACTCTAGTGTTTGTGACGTGAATGGGACCTGTCAATGCAAGTCTGGATTCCAGGGAGAGAAATGTAGTCAGTGCAAAAACTCAAGGGAATATATCAAAGATGGAATCTGCACACGTAAGTACCCGGATACAGATCATACACAGGCATTTGTTAATTTCATAAACCTTATTCCACATAAGACCAGTATTTCATATTACTGGACTTTTTACACTATTTTGTTGTGCTTGTAGTGCCCTTGCTGCAACTACTTATCCTAAAATATGATTTAGAGAGAAGTAGATGTAGTTCTCATTTAAACCATTAAATAAATGTAGAGGATTTATGTCTAAATTTAAGTGTAAGTCTAGTCCCACTGTATTTCATCAATTTACTTATTTCACCTTTTATACGTTTTGAACGGAATCCCAAAAAACTTACTGTTACAAAATATAATTTATTTTTTTATTTGCGAGTCCTTCGCCCCGCTCATATAGTTATTGTATCGGTATGAGTACGACATGGAATTGCGGATGTCCTTATTAATATCATGAATATTATTGTTAATAATATTTTATACTCTATTTAATATGTTTGTATTTGTTATTGCTGTTGACCATTGAATCACTGATTTAAAAAATACATATTCAAAAATAGTTAAATAAAAATGATAAGATCCCCAAAACGTTTCTGATAAATTCTGAATTGAAGCGCGACTTACATCAAAATAGTGATTAATAAAATAAAACAAGGAAAGAATTGTTTTGGTCAGGTGATATCAGGTTCTGCATTAAATCAAAAACTACTCTTTATTTATGATTTAGACGGACTTGAAAACAGGCTAAGCGATTTCGGTATGTTCAATAGTGAGAGGAACAGGGCCCCAAAGTCTTCTTGGACTCAAATTAACCATATGTATTTGATTTGTAATGATTCTGCATGTGACCTGAACTCCCCTAGCTTTTCTCAAATCACCAGCTATCCTCGAACAAGGTATCTTCGTTCTGTCAAAGCAATGAAGCGGTCCTGCATTCTTCTAGTAGATCGTAGGACTTTCAGACACAGAACCCGTTCCTCGAAATCTATTAATCAATCTACTAATCACATTTTTTGAAGCATCGACAGCATCCGCGACATCACATGGTCTCACGCCAGCTTGCAGCATACTAGTAGCTCTATTAGCGTTAGTTAAGTGCCATGGGTCCATTTCGGACAATATTAAAACAACAAACATAGAGAAAGACTCCAAGTCTCGGTCTCAGTAAATTATAATCATTAACATGACACGTGTTTCGCCCTTTCGAGCATCATCAGACAAATAAAATAAAACACACTAAAGTAATTTAGTGTGGGGGCTTTATAGCAGAGATTCGAACTTGTCTGTTAGAAATAACAAGATCTACTGGCATATCAGTGGTTATTACTCCTTGCATTGATATTAAAAATTGATTGCAGAAACCACTTAGTGCTGGACTTTTTGGTTGTTTCTGGGATCAGTGATTCAAGTGTAAATCCATACTTAGTGTACAAACGTTGTCTTTTGGTAATCTAAAAACTTGGCAGCCGTTTTTGTTATTATTCTAGGTAGATATATAAATTGTGTTATCTACCTCTTTCTTTTTTATAATGAAAGATTTATTACGAAGAAAATTGTGGGTGAAGATCATTTTCCCATTTTTGTTTATAAGAACTCTTGTATTTTTTAGAAAGTATATCCGAAATTTAGAATTGACTTCAGTGGTAAATAATACTTGAAATAAATGCAAAATTTACCAAAATTAAAGCTACACACGTGACTTTCATTTCAATCTTTGTAGCATGCGACGAATGTACCCAACTGCTATTCAAGGACATTGATCGTCTGAGCAAATCTTTAGAGAGTGTCACTGATCTATTCAAAGATGGTCTCACTCCCCCGTGGAAAGTGCTGGACGCAGTGAGAGTGCGATACAAAATGCTTAACAAAACGTTTAACTACAGATTTGATCGAGCGAATAACCTTTTGAGATCTAGTGGCATTGACAAACTGGAAGATAGGATCTATAAGATGGTAGATGAAGCCAATAATTTGGGTAAGAAATATATGTTTGTTAATAGTAAACATAATAGTTACTATAGGTAACTATAGGTAGGTTTTTTATGTATTCATTTTTTGTTACCTGCTTCAGGGTATATATATATATATATATATATATATATATCATCCTATAGCTATATATATATATATATATATATATATATATATATATATATATATATATATATATATATATATATATATATATATATATATATATATATATATATATATATATATATATATATATATATATATATATATATATATATATATATATATATATATATATATATATATATATATATATATATATATATATACAGATATATATATATATATATATATATATATATATATATATATATATATATATATATATATATATATATATATATATATATATTAAGTAAGGAAGCCTGGCTTCAACTTCGCCTTTTATAATTCATTTGAACTATTTTTTGTATATTGTTACTTGTTGATTCTGTGAATTATAATAAAGACAGATTATTATTATTATTATTATATACACATATTCCAATATACCATACAGGATATATAGTATCCATACTTTATTACAGTGTCATAGTGTCATCTGGGATGGGAACAGTTAATACCACATGGGGGTATAAGGCTAATTTCAGACAAATGTTTGAAATGCAACTTTACCAAAATTTTTGCTTGGCTTTGAGTATCCGTACCTTCTAGGACAACAACTAGTTAAGAAAACTGTCACTTCTTCAAGGTGTTCTCTGATGCGATAGACATTTTTAAAAGACAAAATTTTTAACTTAACATGGTTTCAGAACTTTGCAAATATCTTCTCAAATGTTTTTAAGCCGCTAAAAATGGATAGAGATCTCAGTCTCGAAAGTATTTGCGGATCCCCTTATGAATTTTTTTCTTGTTTTTATAAGATGAATCATCTTAAAGAGACGTAAATTTATATATATCCTATTTTATTAGGCAGTGAAAGGGTTCTCTCTTAAACTGAATATTCATACTTTTTAGTAAAATTGGGATAACTCAAAAAAGAAAAGATATATCCAAACTTTATAAATCTGTTTTTTCTTTTTCTGCCTCAAAAATATATTAGAAAAAAAAATTTTTGGAAAAACCTGAGAATCATTAATATTGAAGAAGAAAATCATACTTTGCTTAAACACCCCGTATAATAAATGCACCTATTAATTTGGAAAACATTATGAAACTGGTTTATTTACAAAGAATGTTTGTACTAAGTGCTGGAAGGCGCATGCCAATATCTCTTTTGGTTTTCGAAATTATCTACTCTAAAAAACTCACTTATTATGAGCACCAGTTTATACGTATTTTTATTGCAGGAAAAATTACGGATGAGAGCATTAAAGACAGTAAACAACTTGGAGACGCTTCACATTTTCTCGAACAAGAACTTAATAACTTAGAGAACAGAATAAGCGATGTCATTACCAATTTAGATAACTTTGGGAAAAAGCATGTAGATGCTAAAGCTGCAGTGCAAAGGGGTGGCAAAATTTTGGAAGAAATTAAGGAAAAAGTGGGATCTCTGAAAGCGATAGAAACATATAGCAATCCTGTCTTTGAATACTGTAAAAGTATCAGTGAAAAAGTTGATAATATTTATCAACTACCACCGGACTTGCCTTATGATGAATTAGACAAGCTTAACGAAAAGTTAGATGAAATCGATTTTATTGCCAGGGAAGTGGAAGATGGAACAGTACTTGCTGATATACAGAATGATGAAAATATTGTTTCCATAGGGAGATTGAAGGACATCATTAAAAAACTCGCTGATATGAAGGAAAATAACGAAGAAAACACTAAAGAGATAATCGCTACTATAAAAGCGATACAGAATAGGCTTGAAGTATTTAATGGTGTCATCGATACTATGGAAAATTTTGATTTCAAAGACTTTGACGATCTGGAGGAAAAATTGTACGAGTTTGACGATGAAAGGCCTGATTTGGAAGATTTGGTTCGCAAGGCTTCAGAACATGTTGGAAAGTTGCAGAAGACTGTTGACGCTTATGAAAAGTAAGTATTTATCTCAAACCATCTAAGGTATCTTGCAGTCTGACTAAAAATTGGACAGATCTATTACATTGTAGAGGAGAAATATTATTTGAGGTGTAAATAATATACACTAGTTAACAAAAAAATCTCCATTACTCTAATTTTTTTTTCACCCTTTTTAAAGGGCTGTTATTTGAAAACGAGTAATAGGATTTCAATTTGATTTTCGGAATTAGAAAACTTCATTCATCTAAATTTTCTATGATTAAGCTGGTTTATGTTATTTCCAATACTTTTATGATTTACAGTGTGTTGAGGACACTGATGTAAACATTTAAAAATATGTTAGTACGCCAATTTGAGACCTAATATTTTCCGTGACTGTGGGATACAAAAGTAAAGTTTAGAATAATATATCAGAACGTTTTTTATTTGCTTCCAAAACATGGTTTTTGGCATCATATAACAAATTTTTTAATGTAACCAAGTTTATCCATTGTTATTTAATTAAAGCAAAATTTTAATCACTCTAATTAAAAGCAAAATAGGTTTTAAGAAAATAAGAACTTAAAACATGTAAAGGCTGTCTTAAAAAACCGGAGAAGTAAAAAAATGCAAAGTTACAATTAGCTCAAAAATAATTTCCTAATCTCATCTCTGCATTTTCTACTTCTCCGTTTTTTTGAGACAACCTGTTATATTTTGAAAGTTTTTGTGAAAATTAACTAGAAAGGTTACTTTAATTAATTTGTATGGATAAACTTTTTTCTTTGTTTAGGAGGCAGCAATAAAAAAACGTCGTAAACATTCCGAGATATTATTCTAAAGATTAACTTTGCATCTCAAAATCACGTGAAAAATATTACTGTCAATTGACGCTCCCCTAATTTTTTTTTATTTTTATATTATATTCTTTAACACACTGTATATCATAAAAATACTGGAAATAACATAACAGGCGTAATTAACCAAAATGTATGTGAACCAAGTTTTCAAATTCTGAGAAACAGATTGAAGTAATTTTACCCGTTTACCGTTAAATTAGAGTCTATCCTGTATAATACTTATTTACATTGACTTACTGGTATATTGGCAGCAAGATAATATGTTTTCGGAAAAAACTTGTGTTGGTTCTTAAGGAAATAAAATCACTAAAAATAATCATTAACAATTTACAAAGATGTTTTTTATTTTACTTATTTTAGAATGTTCAATTTTACCGAAGACGAGGCAAGAAAAATCGAAACTTCCGGGGCATACCAAGAAATAGTCACTGAAGTAGCAAAAGCCAAGAGTATATCACGAGAAGCCGCAGATATATTGCAAAAAGCCTTAGATCTTATCTATCCAAAAGATTATGACACATTGAGTGATAAGGCGAATTTGGCGCATGCCAAATCGGACCGCCTAAAACATCGAATCACTAATATGGAGAGTATATCCAATAGTAAGTGTGCCAAATCTAAAAGTTTGGAAAGACAGAACAACATTTATATGTTTATTTTATATATATTATATTGACTTTTGATTCTAAAATAACTGCTGGATAAAAAATGGACCACATCGCAAATTACGCCAAACCTTTTCTTCAAAACATTATTTTTCTTTATGTATACTTCGGCACTTTGTTGGGTAGGTTTTTGAATTATGGGTATTTACTTCAAACGCCAAAATTATCATCAGTTGTGTCACAAAATATACAGGGTTATTCACGCAACCCGTTCATTAAAAGTTTTTGATGATGCCATTTAGATAAAAATTTCAAATTTTGGGATTAAGGTAAGGTCAAGGGGTACTTCTTTTTTGAAATATTTTCAACTTCCTGTCACTTCCGGTTTAACCGGAAGTTGATATCAACTTGCTTATTTTAAATGGAACACCCTGTATTTTATGATATTTTTGGATTCTACGGAGAATTTTAATGCTATTTTATGTAGCATGTGCTATACATCTCATATTTTTGTAAGTTTTGAAGATATAATCTTCATATTTTGCAGACGATCGGTAAATAATCTTAGGTTTCTATTTTTTTATTATATTTGTCTATTTTTATACAGGGTGTCCTAAATTCAGCGGCAAACATTCACATTTTCAAAGCCGCTAAAGTCCGTTTTTTTATATGGGACACCCTATAACTTTATACACTATCAAATGTAGAATTTCATTTTCTATCGAACTGTATTAAGGTTCCCTATACCTATTCGTACCTATCCCTATACCTACCTATACGTCATATGTATTTGCTAAATGCTTACACCTTCCCGTAGTAAGCAATGGAAAAACAATTGTTGTGCTTTTCTATTCAAACATCCTCATTTTTCGCCAATGAACAAGAGAAAATCGAAGAGGATTGAAACGAAATTTTTTCGTTTCGGAAAAGTTAAAGTTATAAAAATTGTAATAAATTGTTTACATTATTTTTAACCATAACTACTAAGTTCGAGACTGTTCTAAACTTGTTTTAGTGAACTTAAAAATTATAGCAATCTAACCATCAACAATAAATAAATAAAATAATAAAATTTAATTATAACAAATGTTCTATATGGTGTCCGTTCATTTGAAGACACATTTCAATTCTTCTTTGTACAGTTGCTGTGACCCGTTGAATTTGTCCGTTTTCTAATTCGGCAAAAGCTGTTCGTATCCTGTCCAGTAAATCTTGTTGGTTATGTACTGGGGAAGCATAGATTTTACCTTGGATAAATCCCCATAAATAAAAGTCTAGGGGTGTTAAATCAGGCGATCGCGGGGGCCATCTTCAAGGGCCATTGGGACCAATCCAGCGATCTTCAAAAATTCGAGAAAATTGGAGATAAACTGCAGCGGAATGTGCTGGTGCCCCATCTAATTGATACGAATAATTTTGCAGCTCACCAATAGGAATTTCTTCTATAAATTCAGAAACCGTCCCTCGTAGATTTTTCCAAATACTTATCACTGTTTAAATTGTCTTCATAAATACAGTACCACACCTGATCATTTAATACTATACCGAAAACATTGAAGCTAAACCTCTCTTGAGAACGCGTTTCTCGTAAAGCGTGCGGATTTTCTGCTGCCCAGAAATGTTCGTTTCTTCTATTTGTTATTCCTTCTCTAGAAAATTTCGCTTCATCGATCCAAAATATTTTTGAAAGGAATTGAGGGTCCTCAATTTTCCTGAATTTTCAAAAACATGAATTCGCAAAATTCTACTCGTCGGACGTCATCACCAGGTCTCAAGGCTTGCACATTTTGGGAGGAATAAGGGTGTATATGATGTTCGCTCAAAATTCTTTGGACAGATGAAGAAGAAATTCCCAAATCGTTTTCTGCAGACGGTATTGAACTTTGCGGGTTTGCGTGGAAATAAGCTAATGTGTTTATTACGTTATCCTCGGCATTTGTCACTGGTTTCGGAACATTTTTTGTAACTTTAACCTTGCCAAAACGCAAAAAGTTCGTTTCAATCCTCTTGAATTTTGACTTGTTCATTGGCGGCAAATCAGGGTGGCGTTCATTAAACACATGACACGTTCTCTCCAAAATTTTACAACATTCTCCATGAATATAAAATAGATTGAGAATATCAGCGTTTGAGTATTCTTTCATTTCGATTTAGAAGATTTAGTTTATCACTGACAGCTTTCGATAAATAAGGCATACTAATCATCTGTCATATTGGATAATGGATCTCAATTGTTTTTCCATGGTTCACCATTGGAACATGTAAACATTTAAGCAAATACATACGATATTTTTATAACACCCAATTATTTCGAAAATGGTTACGAATAGGTATAGGGAACCTTAATACAGTTCGATAGAAAATTAAATTCTACATTTGATAGTGCATAAAGTTATAGGGTGTCCCATTTAAAAAAACGGACTTTAGCGGCTTTGAAAATGTGAATGTTTGCCGCTGAATTTAGGACACACTGTATAAAAATAGACAAATATAATAAAAAAATAGAAACCTAAGATTATTTACCGATCGTCTGCAAAATATGAAGTTTATATCTTCAAAACTTACAAAAATACGAGATTTTAAAATTTGGTACCCCGAAGGCTCATTTTTGGTTCAAGGTCAAGTATCTTAAGAACGCTTGAACCTAGGTATAGGACATGCTACACAAAATAGCATTAAAATTCTCCGTAGAATCCAAAAATATCATAAAATACAGGGTGTTCCATTTAAAATAAGCAAGTTGATATCAACTTCCGGTTAAACCGGAAGTGACAGGAAGTTGAAAATATTTCAAAAAAGAAGTACCCCTTGACCTTACCTTAATCCCAAAATTTGAAATTTTTATCTAAATGGCATCATCAAAAACTTTTATTGAACGGGTTGCGTGAATAACCCTGTATATCATCTTTTTAACGTTTCGTTTCTGTTGATTGGCTTTTACGTCAAACTTTAGGAAAGATAAGTTCATTGTGTTCCAGGCTTAACTAGTAAATTCAAAATGAAGCTATATTTATAACGGTTTTATCATAATTTTGAATTTCGAGATATCGTTTTCGATTTCCAGCAGTATCAAAAGATTACGGTTTGTTACGTTACGCACACAGTTCAATTTTTTATATGATTCAAAATAAAAAATATATAAATCACAAAATTAGTAATTTTTTAATGGTTACGAAGCCCTCTTTCAGAATGAATAAAAAACTAAATCATTTTCATAGATCCAGTGTCGTACCGTGAATTTGAATTTAGAGGCTAATAATTATCAAAAATTGGCTATATTACAGCTGTTATGTTTTATTTTCTATAAAAAATATAAACCAAATCGTTTGATTCATTATATTTCTTCTTTAAAAAAGTTGTTTTATTCAATGTAACTATAGACAAGTACGAAAAAAAAATCTCTAATATGTTGGCTATTATTTATTTATTTATTTATTTATTTATAACAGCAAACATATCTTTAAAAGATTATTTGGTATCTTTCTGAACGACCATTTAAATTAAACTTTTCTGAAAATAATTTAAAAGAAAAATGAACCTGCTCAGTCGCTTGTTCTGAGTAAAATCCTGGATCCCTTTAATTATCTTTGATAATTTCTGGCATATAATACAGAACCGTATGAATCTTTGGAGTTATTTTAATATTCGGACCCAAGTTGCCTTAATTTTTCGACGTCATGTTCAAAATTTTCGTTTAGTGTTTGACCAAAACAACTCCGAACCACTTGATTGAATGCAGAAACAATATATTTATTTCCTAAAAAAAACATTTAAATTTTCGTTTGTTAAAACATATTGATTTTTGTATTTGGTTCGTTAACAAAAGGTATAACAAATTCATACATTTGGAACAAAAACACTTACTAAAAGCTTTGACCTTATATGTATTTCCTCTACCAGGTTGTTTCCATAAATTTGTGTTTCTCTGATACTTTTTATAGTTCTTAGTCATCCTTTCATTTTTATTGTCTTTATCTGAACATCACATCATGGGCAATGGTGGGTGGATGGGTTTGACCCAGGACCAATAAGTTTAAAATCAGCAGCAAAAGTATAAGAGCAAATTCCACATTTATGGACTGCAGGTCTATTATCTCAAAGAGGATTTTAATGGTAGTATAGGATTCAGTCAGCTCTGATCCTAAACCAATAAGAAAAAGTTTAATAATTCCAGCACCGTTATATTTCTTGAAATATTTGGGATCATTTTTAGGAAGCACATTAAGAGAAACTTTAAGTGATCCACCACCACTGTCAGCGCCAAATTTTACATAAAAATCTTCAGATATTTTTCTAATTCCAAAATATGTGACAGAAAACCAGGAAATCTGAGCAGTATACAACTGTTCTTAGCATCCTTTCGTTTCCATTGTCTTTATCTAAATATCACACCATTGTCAAAGGTGGATCGATGAGTTTGACTGAGGACCAAGAAGCTTCATAATAAGTTTAGAATCAGCAGCAAAAGTATAAGAGCAAATTCCACATTTATGGACTGCAAGTTTATTATCTCAAAGAGGATTTTAATGTTAGTATAGGATTCAGTCAGCTCTGGTCCTAAGCCAATAAAAAAAAGTTTAATAATTCCAGCATCTTTAAATTTCTTAAAATATTTGGGATCATTTTTAGGAAGCACATTGAGACAAACTTTAAGTGATCCACCACCACTGTCAACGCCAATTTTTACATGAAAATGTTCAGATATTTTTCTAATTCCAAAATATGTGACAGAAAACCAGGAAATCTGAACAGTATACAACTGTTCTTAGCATCATTTCGTTTCCATTGTCTTTATCTAAATATCACACCATTGTCAAAGGTGGATCGATGAGTTTGACTGAGGACCAAGAAGCTTCATAATAAGTTTAGAATCAGCAGCAAAAGTATAAGAGCAAATTCCACATTTATGGACTGCAAGTTTATTATCTCAAAGAGGATTTTAATGTTAGTATAGGATTCAGTCAGCTCTGGTCCTAAGCCAATAAGAAAAAGTTTAATAATTCCAGCATCTTTAAATTTCTTAAAATATTTGGGATCATTGTTAGGAAGCACATTGAGACAAACTTTAAGTGATCCACCACCACTGTCAACGCCAATTTTTACATGAAAATCTTCAGATATTTTTCTAATTCCAAAATATGTGACAGAAAACCAGGAAATCTGAGCAGCATACAACTGTTCTTAGTAATCCTTTCGTTTCCATTGTCTTTATCTAAATATCACACCATTGTCAAGGGTGGGTCGATGAGTTTGACTGAGGACCAAGAAGCATCATAATAAGTTTAGAATCAGCAGCAAAAGTATAAGAGCAAATTCCACATTTATGGACTGCAAGTTTATTATCTCAAAGAGGATTTTAATGTTAGTATAGGATTTAGTCAGCTCTGGTCCTAAGCCAATAAGAAAAAGTTTAATAATTCCATCATCTTTAAATTTCTTAAAATATTTGGGATCATTGTTAGGAAGCACATTGAGACAAACTTTAAGTGATCCACCACCACTGTCAACGCCAATTTTTACATGAAAACGTTTAATAATTCCAGCAACTGTTCTTAGTAATCCTTTATATAAATATCACACCATTGAAATATTTGACCAAGAAGCATCATAATAATTTTTAGCAAATTCCAGATTTATGGACTGCAAGTTTATTATCTCAAAGAGGATTTAATGTTAGTAACATTTTAAGCCAATAAGAAAATGTTTAATACACTTGAAATATTTGGGATCACACACTGTCAGCGTCAATTTTTATATAAAAATCTTCAGATATTTCTCTAATTCCCAAATATGTGACAGAAAACCAGAAAATCTGAGCAGTATACAAGTGTTCTTAGTCATCCTTTCGTTTCCATTGTCTTTATCTAAATATCACACACCATGGGCATAATAAGTTTAGAAAGGGTGGATTTATGAACTGCAAGTGTATTATCTCAAAGAGGATTTAATGTTAGACTGAGGACCAAAAAGAAAAGTTTAATAAGCATCATACATAAGTTTAGAATCAGCAGCAAAAGTATCCCAAATATGTGACAGAAAAACAGAAAATCTGAGCAGTATAAATTCTTAGTCATCCTCTCGTTTCCATTTATCACACCATTGCAAGTGTATTATCTCAAAGAGGATTTAATGTTAGTATAGCATTCAGTCAGCTCTAGTCCTAAGCCAATAAGAAAAAGTTTAATAATTCCAGCACCTTTATATTTCTTGAAATATTTGGGATCATTTTTAGGAAGCACATTAATACAAACTTTAGGTTATCCACCACCACTGTCAACGCCAATTTTTACATAAAAATCTTCCGATATTTTTCTAATTCCCAAATATGTGACAGAAAACCAGAAAATCTGAGCAGTATACAAGTGTTCTTAGTCATCCTTTCGTTTCTATTATCTTTATCTGAATATCACACCATGGGTAAAGGTGGGTCGATGAGTTTGACTGAGGACCGAGAAGCATCATACTAAGTTTAGAATCAGCAGCAAAAGTATAAGAGCAAATTCCACATTTATGGACTGCAAGCCTATTATCTCAAAGAGTATTTTAATGTTAGTATAGGATTCAGTCAGCTCTAGTCCTAAGCCAATAAGAAAAACTTTAATAATTCCAGCACCTTTATATTTCTTGAAATATTTGGAATCATTTTTAGGAAGCACATTAAGACCAACTTTAGGTGATCCATCACCACTGTCAATACCAATTTTTACATGAAAATCTTCAGATATTTCTCTAATTCCAAAACATGTGACAGAAAACCAGGAAATCTGAGCAGTATACAACTGTTCTTAGTCATCCTTTTGTTTCCATTGTCTTGATCTAAATATCACACCATGGGCAAGGGTGGGTCGATGAGTTTGACTGAGGACCAAGAAGCATCATAATAAGTTTAGAATCAGCAGCAAAAATATAAGAGCAAATTCCACATTTATGGACTGCAAGTCTATTATCTCAAAGAGGATTTAATGTTAGTATAGCATTGTCAGCTCTAGTCCTAAGCCAATAAGAAAAAGTTTAATCATTCCAGCACCTTTAAATTTATTGAAATATTTGGGATAATTTTTAGGAAGCATATTAAGACAAACTTTAAGTGATCTATCACCACTATCAACGCCAATTTTTACATGAAAATCTTCAGATATTTTTCTAATTCCAAAATATGTGACAGAAAATCAGGTAAATCTGAGCAGTATACAACTGTTGTAATATTTTCTGAATAGTTGAATAGTAAATCTGAACAAAAGAAAAAACTATCCACCAGACGGCTTTTCTCCTTTAATTTTGGTATAGCTGTAAATTCAATGAAACTTTTGTCTACAGTTTTAATAAGCTGACCTATTTTCTCTAGATCATTAAACGATAAGTTGCAATCCTGCTGAATGCTGCCTAAACCTTCTGAAGTTAAATTTTTTTTCTGTGGGAAGGATCGGCTTTTCGTTTAATTTCAAAGTTCATACGCCCCTCTTCCTTTCTTTAATAAAACAGGTTTTCTTGTTCACCCAATAGACTGCTTGCTACTTGCTTTTGAATGCTTGTATTACAAAAATTTCACAATTAGGCCACATTTGGTTTACCCGTATGTTGAATATTTTCTAGCAAACTCTGCCAACAGGTTATTTCTTAATTATTGGATAATGAGCTAAGTTGGGTAAAGCTTTCAGAACACTTCGAAAACGGGCTAGCATACAAATATAACAGTTACACACTTCATCTCGTTTTTGCCGGAAATAGAATTTGTCCCAGTCTACTATCTCATGTAATTTTTATTACTTCATAGCTTGTTTGAGTAAGGTTTTAACAGAATAAAGCTCTGAAGGAACTACTTAAATGCTATCAACAAAGGTAAGATAACTTAATTATGAAATCTCAAAATGAAGTGTGAGTAGCTTAATAAAGTACAAAATCATGAAAAACGTTTGGAAAAAAGGGTAAAAGATCACAGTAAAGACGTTTTAACCTTCTGAATCTTGTCTTTTTAAAGCTGTGAACAAACAAAAAAAAATGTGTTCCATTTTGCCTCTCCAAATATAAAGTCACTGTACGCCACTGGATCTACGGAAATAATTTAGTTTATTATTGGTTCTGAAAAAATGCATCGTAACCATTAAAAGATTACTAATTTTACAACATAAAAATTGGCTTATAACCGAATTGTTATAGTTCTTTCAAAGGTTGTATATGAAGACCTCTTTTTTTTTTAATCTTAGCGAGACACCATTTCAGAGCCCTAGCCCATCACCTGTTTTTTTTTAGCTTCAAGCAAAATATCGTACCTACCCATTGTCGCAATTATCCCTTTATATATGTTTCTTATACAGTTGTAATTAATTTTCTTATTTGTAAATTAAATTAATGCTAATGTATTCCAAAACAGTCCTGGTCCCCAGGTTCCGTTTGGTTCTCGGGAAACAACACACGGAATTCATTTACATTTTCGTTAGGTAATAATTAATATATACAAGCGATAAACAATCATTAATTAAAGCTATATCTGTGATTATTTTCTTTTCCTAATTAAACAGTTGTTTACTAAAAGAAAAGACCTAGAGATCGATGTTATAAAAACGTTTAAAAAACTTTACTTTGCAATGCCGAATTTGCAGTATAATAGTTATCATATTTAGCAAAAGAGCACGTAGGGACATATTATTTCACGATCGCAACTTGATCTTAACCTTTGCGTCTGAATCGAAATATTTCACTTAAATTTTTAAAAAAAGCACTAAAAATGTAACTGTTATATGATTGGTACTTTTAGACATTTATTCAACAAACAACTTCCAGTTATGTAATGAAATTGTTTAATAGATCATGTATTGACTAAATCAGCTAAGAAAATAGAAATATCGATTCTTACTAGCCTTATTAGTGACCATGATATGCAAGAAATTAAAATCCATCATTAGACCCGTTTGAAAAACTAATAGAAAGAAAAAATATAGAAAATCAATTAATGATACTACTACATTTACAAGACCCCAAAAATTATATGAGGAAATATTAAATATATTTAAAGATTATTATGTTGATGTTTCTATTAAATTAAAAGAAAGCTCCAGCTCCCTTGTTCAATCATGAATTATCATAAGATCAAACGAACTTACCAAGTGATGTTCGATCTTGATTATATGAAGGCCTCGTCGAAATAAATAAAGACATATGTAGTACCTCCGCCTCTGGCCAATACGTCCACAATCTTGAAAGCTAAGCAAAAAGAATCCCTTCGTACCCTTGCCTAACTCTGCCGATAGTATTCAGTCTAGTTTAAAGTCGTTGTTGCAACACAATTTGGGTTTTTTTTTTTTTTAAATATAAAAAATTGGGTTGGGTTGGGACTTTATTTATTTCGACGAGGCCTTCATATAATCAAGATCGAACATCACTTGGTAAGTTCGTTTGATCTTATGATTATATTCGGCCTCGTCTCATAAATAAAGACATATGTAGATGTTTAAAGAAGTTGCATCAACTAATTACTTCAAAAAAAAAATATATATATATATTTATTATTTTTTAAGTTAATATACAACATTGAGGAACATAAAACAAAACATATGCAAATCAACAGTCTAAAAAAAAAAGAAAATTTTTCTTATGGGTATGTAAGCATAATAATGTAATAAATATGTAATTTATCACAACAGTTTATAACACAACAAGGAAAACATAAAAATTAATATCATAACATATAATATAAAGGTTATGGTAAAAAACAAGACAAACCAAATAACAAACATCTTTCCAACGAACAAATTATTATTTATGTTAATTATTATTTTAATTTACAAACTAAGAATTGTTTGGGCAAACTCTTGGTTGGATATCAAAGGTCTATTGTAAAAATTCGCAAATGTCCTAGAGTTTTGAGTCCAACCTGCTGCCAATCTTATGGAGTCAAAACTTACACCTTTTCTGGCTGCTGCTGATGTTGCAGCATACCGTGTGCTGTGAGCTGTAAATTTTGATATGTCCAGACCACTTTTTTTCAAAATGTGTTTTATCCATCTTGCGATGGTTTGCGAGGTGGCTTTGTGATATGGTTTCTTATATGTGAGAAACAAGGATTTACAAGAGCCTCTTAATTTCTTTGTCTTTTCCAAATATTCTAGGAGAGTCCTAGAAACACATATATTTGGGTTTTCATTAAAAAATGGCAAAACTATAAAAGGCTGACTCTTATTTCTGCCTGATGTCTTTATTCGACTTGGAATTTTTATTTCAATTCTCTCTTTTGAATTATTATATTGTCAATATCAATCAGATTTAAGGTTTGAATACGCTGTCCCGTTGCCAATGCCATTAGACTTACTAGTTTTTGGGTAAGCATTTCCAAACTAATCTCACTATTTTTAAAGTTTTTTAAATAATTTATAACAATACTTGGGTCCCAGGTATTTTCAAATTTAGCCAAGGTTGGTCTTTTCCCAAAAACTCCCTTAAAAAACCTTTTTAACCTAAAATCTTGCCCCAAGTCCGGCCCTGCTATTTGTGCAATTGCAGATCTGTAATTATTAAGAGTTCCATATGAAGCCCCTCTCTTAAAATGTGTGGTTAAAAACTCTAGGACAGTTGGAACTTCGACTTTAAAGGGATTTAAATTATTTGCTATACTAAACTCCCACCATAACTTTAAGGCAGCATTATATTGCTTTAATGTTGCGGGTGTAATTGAGCTTAAACATATATCTAAAGAATCTCTAGGCACCTTTCCTAACAATAGCGCCCTCCTGATAGTCTCCCCGCCACCAGGGTAAGGTTCTGCCAAAGGGGGTGTGGTAACCTATTAAAGGTAAGTAAAAAATTTTTTAGGATTAAAGATTAATGGTTCACCAACTAGTATTGACTTAAAAATAGGATACCATGGTTGTGAGACCCAGAGAGGAACAACTACTATCCCTTCCGCTCGATCTTCAATTATCTTTTGAAGCACCTTTAAAATCATACAAAAGGGTGGGAACGCATAAAAATTTAGTTTGCTCCAATCCAGTGTAAAGGCATCTACTTTATGTGCCTCTGGGTCTCGCAACCATGATATAAACATAGGACACTTTCTATTCAACCTACTAGCAAATATATCAATATCTGGTTGTCCAAAACAATTTACAATGTTTTGAAAGGCTTTATCTGATAAAGACCATTCCGTCTCCTTGTGCACCTGACGAGAGGCCCTATCGGCTTCTATATTATGCTTTGTATTTATGTAGCTAGCAAAAATTAAAATATTTCTACTTTCACAAAACATCCAAATTTTTCTTGTTATTTCATTTAATTTATTAAATCTAACACTCCCTTTCTTATTTATACAGGCTACAGCTGTAGTGTTGTCAACACGACATAAAATATTGCAGTTTGATAATTTTGAAACAAAACACTTTAATCCAAAATACAATGCCAAAAGCTCTAAATAATTTATGTGCTCTACCTGTTCTTTATCTGACCCATATCCCAACGTTCTCTTTCCGTTGCAAAAAGCCCCCCAACCTGATCTTGATGCATCAGAAAATATCTCTAAGCAAAATTTAGACAAACTAATATTATTGGAAGTATTTATGTTATTTATAAACCAATTAATGTCAAAAAATAACGCGTCTGGTATTTTCATCTGTACATCATAGCAACCCTTAGCCTGTTTTAAAGCGATATGTTTACAACGTTCTAGGGATTTTAAATGAAAGTACCCATATTTTATCGCTGGGCATGCTGAAACCAGTATGCCAATAAATTTGCAAAGTCTCTAATCTTAAATATTTTTAATTTTAAAAATTTTTTGCAAATACAAGATATTCTAACTTGCTTTTCAGTTGGTAATGATAGTTCCATTGAAAAAGAGTTATAGATAAAACCCAAAAATTTACATATTTTGCTAGGTATTAGACTGCATTTTGTATGATTAATTAAAAAACCTAAATATGTTAGAGTCTTAATTGCTAAATTTGTATTTCTGCTACATTCATTATATGATTTTCCAAAAATCAAAAAATCATCCAGATAAACTACTAAAAGGATCCCCTTTTTTCTTAGCATACAAACTACAGGTTTTAAAATTTTTGTGAAAATGTAAGGTGCACAGCTGAGCCCAAAAGGTAGACACTTGTATTCATAAATTACATCATGGAATATAAATCTTAGGTATTTTTTGATGTGCTTCTCGTACTGGGACCAGATAATAAGCATCTTTTAAATCAATGCGACACATAAAAAAATGTTTTCTTATTAGCCGGGCAACTACCTTATTATCTTCTATTTTAAAATGTTTGTTTTCCACAAAGGAGTTAAGTTTTTTTAAATTTAATATTAATCTATAGGTCCCATCAGGTTTTGGTACAAAAAAAAATTTTGAAATAAATTGTTTTTTACATTTCTTGACTGATATTGCGCCTTTATAACTTTTTTAAAATTAAATTTTCTTTTTGAGCCCATTTATTCTCAGTGGGAATGAACTTTTGCACGGGATTATTGGTAAATGGAATTGACAGTCCATTAATATAAGACCTCACTGTCCTATTTATAAATAAACTCTGCCACCTATGTACAAAATGTCTCAGGCGTCCGCATGGTTTACTAACCTGAAAGTCTATATGCGATGACTGCGCCTTCTGTTGCTCGGGTTGCTCTGCGAGTAATTGTTCTGTCGTTGTAACTGCACTAGCCTTTCGTCTCTACGTAAAATACTTTCCGAGATAGCAATTTTTACCTCGGGGTTTATTGAAGGTGGATTTATTAAGGTACAATTTTCTGGAGGCAAATATTTTTCAATTAGACAATTTCTGGTTTCGTCATCCAGGCCACCAGTTAAAATATTATTCCATCGCAAAGCTATATCTGCATGGATGGGTTTTCCATACGAGTTCTTGGCTACCCCTTCCTCTCCCAAAATGGATAAAATTTCCATATTTAAATTGTTTCTGGATTCATCTGCAAGAGAATGAACCAGTTTAGTTAAATTCTCTTTAAATGTATTCATTGATATCACAACCAATAAAAACTATTATCAAGTAATGGGAAAGAAAAGGCCACATAATCCATTTTCCACAAGTGGATATGCGTCCTGCTATCACAAACAGGTAAAACAACGATATACACATAATAGGGAATCTGTTATCATTACAACAGAAAATATGTGTCCTGCTATCACAAACAGGTAATACAAAAAAAAAATTATTTATCTTAAATATCACTAACAGAAAGACTGGAGGGTACCTATACCTGTTATCACAAACAGGCAGGTAGGTTTTAGACAACAAACAAAATAAAAAAAAAATGTTGTCAAAAAAATAGGTGTCTTTTAAACAAAAAATTTTGGGGGGGGGGTAGCAACAACTCTTCTCCCTCAATGCGCCCTTCTAGGACTTATACTTTTTCACAAAACATTGGAATTGAAATATATTTTACTTACTATTTTGACTTTCCCTGTGCCCGTCATTATCAGCTGTTCCACTTATCCCTGAAGCAGACGCAGGCGCCGGCGCCGTCGCGATAATACCAGTATTATTGATTATTTCCCTATCGGAATCAACAACAACAACTCTCACAGGCTGTACGGTGTCACCATCATCTTTGCTATCCTCATCCGATGAAGTCACAGACGTATAGTTGTCTACCTCTCTCTCTCTACAAACAGAACGAGACCGAGATCGAGACGGAGACCGAGAACGGTCTATCTCACTTTCGCTGTCACTGATAACACGACGTACAGGTGCCCGTATTTTACGACCACGACTTTTCTTAACCTTGCATTTTTCTTCAAGACTATTAAGCCTATTATTTAACTTCTTAAACAATTTATAAAAGCCCGACCGTTCTACCGACTGACTACGACTTCTTTTTCTATGTTTCGGCATAATTTTTACGCTTTTCTACAAAAAAAAAAATTCTGAATTTACACTATCGATTTCGATGATTCACTTGCGACGTGAACGTATCAACACAAAAACGAAGACTGAATACTATCGGCAGAGTTAGGCAAGGGTACGAAGGGATTCTTTTTTGCTTAGCTTTCAAGATTGTGGACGTATTGGCCAGAGGCGGAGGTACTACATATGTCTTTATTTATGAGACGAGGCCGAATATAATCAAAATTACTTAAGATTAGGGATAAATGTTATCCTAAGAAGAAAGAGAATCGAACAAACCGCTTTTATGATAAAAACTACAAAAGTTTTAATACATTCATCAAAAAACAGATTCGGAAAATAAAACCAGATTATTATCAACAGCAATTTTCAACTGGAACACAAAAAACAATATGGGAAAACTTGCAGTTAATTTTCACAAACCAAATTTAAAATGATAGTAATAATGACATGGACTACCTATTGATAAGTTTTAAGAAAATTGTGTATAAACTATAAAAATTATGAAGCACTAAATAATCATTTGTAAACGTTGGTCAGATTTTATCAAGTAATATTCCAAATGTACCAGTTACCAAATACCAGTTAACTCGAATAAAATTACAGAACGAGAAATTGAAGAAGTTGTAGAAAAATTAGATGAAAAAAAAATCCAGCGGATATCTCCAATTTTAAAACATTTATATAAATAATCTTTAGATTTAGAAATTATTCCAGAAAAAATAAGAATTTCGAAGGTTTTCTAATTTTTAAAAATGGATCAAAATTGGTGAAAACGGAATAAAAAATTATTTAGAAAAACAAAATTTACTTTTTGTAGGACAATATTGTTTTCGCAAATTCAAAGACACAGAGGTTGCACTTACTGATACTTGGGTTTAGACTAC